>PVJO010002410.1:17208-144646 GCA_004026905.1 Hystrix cristata | reverse complement strand
CCCACCCCCTAAATCCAGCAAACTCCTAATTACCCATCCCCCAAAATCAAGCAAACTCCTAATCACCCATCCCCCAAAATAAGGCCAAGAGTAAACGCTCAAGACAAATTTCATACATAGAAAGAATGAAGGCCTGTATCAAATCCATAAATTCCACCATGTTTCTTAAGGACTATGAATGTACAAAGTATTCTTCTAGGTACTTATGAGACACACAGATATAAACTAGAAGGGTTATAGTGCAATTAGGCCTCCAGGAGGTTACAATATAAGGAGATAAGACAATAAGAAAACAACTATCACAAAGGGGAATGAGTAGAATGGCGATAATAGATAAAAAGGCAGTCACCAGCAGTTTATCATACTGCTTCACACATAATTACCCATAAGTGACTACTGTTTTCCAACTATAGTTTATATATTCTTACCTTCTCAAATTACCAGGACTTTGCATTATTTCTATTGCATTCCTTACTAAATGGAAACATGGTAGCAGCTTAATAAAAATTTGATAGAATTATAAACACACTGGAGCAGTTTCCAGGTGTTCAAGTCTTCCCATTTCACCCTAATTTTTTTTGGTGGGGAGGGTGCTGGGGATCGAACTCAGAGCCTTGCTCTTGCTAGGCAAGTGCTCTACCACTGAGCTAAATCCCCAACCCCTTCACCCTAATTCTGGACATCTAGATTTTATCTGCCAAATCTCAAATCATTCCAGGTTCCACAGCTACTGCATATTTGGCTACATGTTGGATTATTTTGGGGGGAAATAATAGTTAAAGCAGCAGTTCTTAACCATTTTGGTTTCAGAACTCCTATACACACTTAAAACTTACTGAGAAACCCTGGCATAGTTTTTTGTTTTTAAAAGAATACAGTGTACCTGTCAGTATTTGCTATATTAGAAATTAAAACTGAAAAATGTTTAAAACTTTAATATGTACACATTCCATCAGCAATCACAGCAATGATATCACTGCACATTTGGTAATCTCTGAAAACCTTCACTGTACATCTGTGAAGTTTAAAAAAGGCAAAACTAGGGGCTGGGATTTAGCTCAGTGGTTTAAGTGGTTGCCTTGCAAGCACAAGGGCCTGAGTTCAATCCCCAGCACCAAAAAAAGAAAAGAAAAAAAAAAAGGCAAAACTATGAAAATAGTTTTGACTCCAACTGAGCACCTCCAACCCCCATCAAAGACCCTCAGGACCACATCTTGTGAACCAATGATCTTCTAAATTATAGTTGTTTTCTAGTTTACCTTGTCCTGGCATCTAGTAATTCATTTTGATTCTAGTCAGTTACCCAGTTACTTAGAAAAACCTAGCCAGGCAGATAATCCTCCAGCTGAAACAAAGGTTCACCACCAAAAAGATGAGATAGGAGAAAAAAGGACACGGAGATGTACACATATAACCATACCACTTTTATCCTACCGGGTCTAAAGTATTTCTTTTCACTGGCTGAAATTACAGAGAGACCTTAGAGAGAGAGATTTTAGAGTTGCTTATTCTCCAGGATGTATACCTGGGAATTTTGAATTCTATTACTATATTCATGCAATGCAATTATACTATAACAAAACAAAAGGAAGTCTTACAGACTATTTCATTGAGCTCTGTGATCTTTAGGACTTTCGATTTCTCACTAATACTACTCTACTCTGTACTCACCTTCGAGCTCCCTGAGTCCCACAGCAGATATTACTAGACATCACTAAAAGCAAATCAGCTTCTGTATCCTTCTGGAGAAAGGAAAACATTTATATTTCAGAAAGTATGTGCAATAATTTCTATCTCAAATAAGCAACTGTTTTATCTGATGCTTGATTTTGAAATTTTGTGATGCAAATTTTCACAAGCTAAATGAAGCATATCATTTGGATAAGGAAGAGTATTTTTTTTTTAATTTTAAACCAAGAACATGTATTGGTACATTCTACATACAATGGTCACATTCATTACATTTATTCTGTACCTATACATGAAGGGAAGAATATTTTTAAAGGCCTACCAAACTCACCTTTGAATGTCTTCATTAAGAAGAAATAGCTCTATATAGTTCTTAACAGAAGTCCTTCAAATTTTTCAATATAGTACTCATGCAATATTTGAACATTAACAGAGGATGCAGAAAAGGTACAAATTGGACTAGCCTCTGGAGAAGACTGATTAGAATGCTGAAACGTTAGAGTCATCTAAGTTTCACAGGAGCATTACTTGAGTCACACTTCAGAGGTCTCATGAGCAATTCACCTAAAAATGCTATTATGTTCTTAGGGAAAGATTCTGTCCTTTGATCACATCCGTGGTGGAAATTTTATATACCCCAACCATAATACTTGGTCATCTGCTGAAGGTGATAGTAAACCTGCTTTCTGAGGAAATGCTGACTTTGCCTGCAGGTACCACTATGGTTTTCTCCCATATATGGGGGCACAATGCTAATTAGAGTGAAATTTTCATAAGAGAATGACAACTCTTACATCTATTTATCTGATTTCTAAAACATCTATAAAGTAACCAACTTTAATCTCAATATAAAAAACTAATAAAGGTAGCACTCCAACACCTCATCAAAGATGGTTACTTCAAAGTACAACATCTGCTATCCAGCTTTTGCTGAATATTCGACTCAAAGAAAGTATAATTTAGGGAAGATGGTAGAGAGACTATTGCCTCCCCTTAGGTAATCTATATCCTAAACTCAAGCCATGTCAGGAATATGCCTAACTTCTCAGAATCATTTTACCTAAATTACATTTTATGTAGATCTACATCTGTTATAAATTATTTTTGAGAACCATCACCTGTTATTCAATGTCTCTTATTGTAAGAAATTTTCTTTCTGACTTTACACCCAGAGAAACTCTCTCTCCCTTAAAGCCCTGGCAGGCTTATCCTGATGACTGCCATAATTTTGTCAATAAATCACATATAGGAACGAAAAAAGACGAAATTAACTGCACTCAAGATTTCCAGGGGTTGGGGATTTAGCTCAGTGGTAGAGCACTTGCCTAATAAGCACAAGGCCCTGAGTTTGACCCCTAGTACACCCCACCCACAAAAAAAGATTTCCAGCAAAATTTCCTTGTGTAAAATTAATGTGAGACATGTAACCAGAGAAATCTAACATGTCTAGAATTTAGGAAAGAAAAGATTTGGTGATAGGTGAAATACACAGGAATAGTGATAGCACTGTTACTTAGCAATTTCTGTACAGAAGGCAGAAGATACTCTGAACTGAGCTTGGTGGTGGGATGTTGGAATCCCAGCTACTTGGGAAGCTAAGGCAGAAGGATTACAAGTTTGAAGCTAGCCTGCATATCTTAGTGAGAGCCTATCTCAAAATTAAAAAATAAAATAAAAGGGCTGGAAATGTTGCTTAGAGTGAGAACCTGGACTCTATCCCCAATAACCATCGCGCCTGTGTGTGTGTGTGTGTGCGCGCGCGCGCGCGCGCACGGGCACAAACACACACACACACACACACACACACACACACACATTTCAAAAAAAGATGTTTTAAAAACACAAAATATAGGGTTGGGGATTTAGCTCAGTGGCTAGAGTGCTTGCCTAGCAAGCACAAGGCCCTGAGTTCTATCCCCAGCACCAAAAAAACCCCCACAAAATACATGTAACCCCACAAGAGCATGCAGTAAAAATATTAAAAATAAATACATAAAAGACTCAAGAGAAACATGATCGTAGGCAAAATAAACCTTACTATAAGGCACAAGAGCAAGAATGATGAACAGAGGGTAGGAGTGTCTTTTCTTTTACACCTTGTTCTGAATAAGAGGGAAAGCAAGAAAGAGATGGGTGGTCTGAACAGTCAATGGTCTGATGGTATAAAGATTTTATTTAAAAGGCCACCATTTCATTCATTGATTGACAGTGATTGTATGAAGTAGCAGTATGTTGAAAAGAATTTTAAGGCTATTTCTTGATGCTGCCGAAAGACTATTAGCCTATGTTCAATTAGTAATGTCCCCAATTAGGACTTGTTAGTGAAGCACCTATTGTAATAGTCAAGTAACATTAATATTGAATACCATTCCAGAATGAAATATTTCAGCTCTTAAAGCAACTGCACCCTGCACACACTAAAAGTGTTGTTTTTTTCTAGTAGCACTGTAATACAAATAAAAATTCATCCATAAAAACAGGAAGGGGAGAAAGAGGACACATAAGGTCAAACATGAGGTGAGGTCTGAGCTAGGTTAGAAGGCCACAGCCACTAATAGTTATAAAATGAAATAGAAGGAAAAATATCCAAAGTACATTATACCATGCTGTTGCATTTGATAAAACTTTTGCTTTTTATACATGTACATGTATACAGGGTCATGATGTAAAATGAATTTTTTACTGACAGTATTAGTAAAAACTGTTTTCAAAAATCACTGGATAACATGATCTCTAAAATCCCCTCCAGTGCTACAGCAAAAACAAAAACTATCAGAAAAATATGTTAATCATTTTTAATTACTTTTGACAGAAATGTAATCTTCAACACACTTAAGATTTAAATGACTTCTCTTGACAAATATATAATATAAAATTAATAGTGTAAGAAACACAGTTAACAAGACAATGATGCCTATTGTCTGATGTGTGAAACACCCAAGAACTAGGTTTCTATAACAAGATGCACCTGGTTATTCTATTTATGTTACAGCCATCTGAGGATCCCTCATTTCACCGTATGACACTTAGCTTTGCTAGGTGAACAGCAAAATGGTTTGTAACAAAATTTAAACCAGAGCCTGTGATGTATTTATATTTTTAATCATCATATTTGTGAAAATATGCCTGGAATTTACAAATTGTTTCAACAACATAAAGTATGCTGTATGTGTTTGTGGAGTAGTAAATAAACACATATTTCAATGAACTAGACAGATTTTGTGTTGGGGGAAAAAAAAACCTAATCAAAATCCTTAAACATATCTTTTGTTACTAATATAAATGCGTCTTGGTTATTGTAAAGATTTTAGAAAATAACAATGTGACTAAGAAAATGAAATCATCCATTTTCCCCTACTGAGTAACCATAGTTCATATTTTAAAGAAACAAATATTAAGTAACTGGCATTTGAACACGTGTGTCCCATTTATTTCACTTAAGAATATGGTCTCAAGATGCATTCATTTACCTAGAAATAGCTCAAGCTTATACCACATTGCTTCTCTAGTGTGAGAAACTGAAAGGGTAAATAAGGACTAAAATGTATTATACTGGGAAAGGGAAGAAATTGTTCAAATGGGAAGGAGAACAAGGGAGGGGAAAAGGAACAGAGGGACAAGAGAAAAAAAGAATAGAAGGAAAAAAGTGGAAACGAAGCATTTGTAAATAAGGAGGGAGGTGGGGCTGAAGGGAGGGGAGGGAAATGGGAAAAAAAAGAAGCAGCAAGATACATCATGTACTGGCATAAATTCCCTATGATGAGTGTTATCACTATGTATATCTAAAATGTATCATTAAAATAAAAATTTTTAATTTTTAAAATTTTTAAAAATTTAAAATTTATAAAAATTTTAACGGGCAAAACTTGTATCAGAAACAGATTATAAACTCATTTGTTAGCATTTAGCTCAATGTATAAATTTTTGAGGAAACAGTAAAATGCTTCTGTTCTATCGCAATTTTTGTATTATGATTTTATTTGACACTAATAT
Organism: Hystrix cristata; assembly: GCA_004026905.1. Classification (NCBI taxonomy): domain Eukaryota; kingdom Metazoa; phylum Chordata; class Mammalia; order Rodentia; family Hystricidae; genus Hystrix; species Hystrix cristata. The sequence goes on along the minus strand of PVJO010002410.1, from coordinate 138,964 downwards.
TTTGAAGATTACAAAGCAAGGCACACTGAAGTTTTTCATTTATCTAAGCCACTAAGTTCCCTTCCAACAGAGTAGCATAGGTTTTTATGCCATAACTAGGGATTTTATTTTGAGAAAAACTTACTCCGGTTACTGCCATTCAAAGTGTGACCCACTAAGGCGGGCTCAGAAAATGAGGGTGTTCAGAAACTTATTTAGCAATTTGACATTGCCTTAACATTTTAATTACATTTTACAAGCATCGATCAGTCTGCAATAAACTGGAAATCCTTTACCAACTATTTATATTATATTTGGCACAAGGGTTTAAAACAAGAAGTTTAGTCCAAGAACTTGTTAACATTCTTCTCTATTTACTGGCATGTTAATCTTCCTTCCACAGGCATTTTCACTGGTGCCCCTCACCCCAGCTATTATAACCAGGGCCTAACTGCTAATTAAAACACACATACTGTTACCTCTTGGAGAGCTGGAAGAGACACTAATAATTTTTCCTAGGGAGGTTAACCACTTCGACATCCTGATTTCTGTTTCAGTGTTCCTTCCACCCCACTGAATACATGAAGAAGTCTCAGGTTCCCAGCCTCTCGGGCCTTTACACAGCCCCTCCTCAGTCTCCTATTAACTTCCTGAAAAAGTGCTTTAGTATCTAGTCCACTTTCATAGATGCATATAGTTTATCACTTTAAGGAAGCCCCATTCTTAAACAAACATTTTATGAACAATAAGCAAAGCATCTTTTTGCTTAAAAGTGCATGGTTTACAAAATGGTATTGTTTTTATACAAATTTCAACATTAAAAAAATCGGTCAATAGAATTTATAGCCTATAAATTTATTTTCATCTAAGAAACATTGTATTTCAAAAACTTAAATAAAAACTTTTAAAACTATGAGCACTGCAGAATTATCGCTTCTTTAAGTCTAACTGGGTTTTCAATTTATAGTTGCAATATCTGAATCTCAGATATGTTTGCAGACATTGCGATTTGAGAAAAAACACCTGTCCATGCAATTTGTGTTATTTATTAATTGATAAAATTCAACATGTACAGTATGTCTTTAAGAAAAACATTAAAGAAAAATAAAAATATTCCATTATTCTTACCTTTGACCCTGACAACATACTGGTCAACATTTTTGTTCCCCTTCCAATTCCAATGACTACAAATCAAAGAAAAGAATATTAAAACACTCTACTTTGAAAAAAATAAAAATAAAAAATAAAACACTCTACTTTGAAAACTAGTTTCTTAAAATATCTATTTGTTTTGGTCATAATTTCCTGGCTTATATAATGTGAAGTTGAAAAGAGTATATATTTAACAAAATTTAAAGGTTTCTATTATTCCAATCAATTGAACTTGCCAGGCAACTAAAGAGAGAATGGGACAAAGACTTTTTTCCCCCATTCTCATAGTATTAAACAGGAAAGAAATCTCTATCTAGCCAATTAGATAATGAAATTTTCTAGAACAATCTCAAAGGACTTACTAGTTTTATATGAGCACCAGTGAAAAATACATGGTTCAATTAACCATGTTCAAACAGTATGATGAAATCTTGACAGAATTCATTATTAAACAAAGCAAAAGCCATCATCATAGCTAACGAACCGTTTAAAAGATGATTAGTGCCCAGCAGTATCAATCAAGAAAAGGGGAACATAACAAATCAACCTAACACATAGAAAAATTACAGGCAAAAATGAAAGCCTAGAGATTTCCTTCCCCAGCCCTGGAGACTGGCTGAGCTACATCTCCAGCCTTTTAAATTTTTTATTTTGAGACAGGGTCTTGCTAAGTCACTAAATCACCCAATCTGGGCTCAAACTTGTGATCCTTCTGCCTCAGCTTCCCAGAGTGCTGGGATTACAGTGATGCACAACTCCACTCAGAATATATTTTAACAGAGACTAACTATAAAATTATAAAAAAAAAGACCTACCTTTCTCTTCAATTTCAAATACTACCCTTACAATAACATATTTTACCAGATGAGGTTGAGAAGTTTTAATCACTTAATAGCAGGCAAATTTTTATAAGAATTGAAGTATTTATCATCAATGTATACAACTGTATATAAGAACACAATATGACCCTACAATTCAGAATTTGGAGGAAACAAGGAGAAATGACTGTAAAACTGAAAAAAATTAATACTTACAGCAGATACCATCCAGTGATTTTTCCATGTATTAAGTTCATTCCAAATGCTTTTCTCTCATAATCTAATTTAATCCTTTTCGACAACCTTGAAAAGTTATATATTATCCCTATTTTATACACAAAGACACTACACTTTGTCTGTATTCACAATGAATACATTCAAATCAAACTATGTAGTCTCCTTTACATCTCCCTTGCTACTTTACAAGGCTTTCTTCCTACTGCCACCACCCCAACCTACTATAAACCTCACCGTTCTATATCCTGTTCCTTTTTCTTCCAATTTACTACTATGTCTGAAACCTCATTTCACACACTACAGGGACCCCAGCAACCCTTAGTGAGATTTCAATTTCTATAGTACCAACTCTTCATATTCAAAGTCTATCCTTCAAAGTCCTGTTGAAGTCCCAACTCATTCATAAAGTCTATTCCAAACCCCCTGTAAACGTCTATGATATTCACTCATATTGATCCTTAATCCCTAAACAGAGTCATATTAGTTCATGGACAAAGATCAAAAACTGCCTTCGGCATACTCTAAAGAGTAAAATATTCTTCAAAGGACAGAACTTGTCGACACTGTTGCTGATGAGGCAAAAACTGTGTAATAACAACAACCAAGACTCAATGCAATTTGATTTCATTCAAATGAATTCTTAATCAAATTTTTTGAACAGCTACTTGGCACAGTCCCAAGAGGAAGGTTTCTAACGGGACAACAAAGAAGCCTAAAACACATTTCCTGACTCTGAAAGAGCTTATAATCTCAGGGGTTAAAGAAATACAAAGAAATCATAGGGCTCAAAAATTGTTACCTGAATTAGGGAGTGACTAATGATAAATAACAATATAGCACATGATTAAGCATCAAAATGAACAGAGAATGGTTGCTGTAGGAGGCTAAAAGAGGCCCACTCTAAACAGCTGAGGCTAAAGAACGCTTCTTTAGTTTGGCCTTGAAGAATGCAGAGGAATTGAACACACACCGAAGAGAAGCATGTTCTAAAGAAGAAGCAAACCACACAGATTCTCAGAGACAAGGATGAGCACTGAGGGTTTATCAACCAGAGCAGAGAGAGTTTTAAACGCAGGTTGACATATGTTACTTTACCACAGTTGACATGTTGAACTGATAATGACTTCTAAGCTAATTAAATGATCCAAAATGATGAACTTTAAAGGAAGCTCTTACAGTTTCCCAGCTTACCCTTTTCACTCTATATTCTCAAAAATCAAGGCCTATGGAAGTTAGGTGACTAGTGAAAGTTGAATTTGAGGAAGACTAATACAGCAGTGCAATGTAAAAAAATTATTTGGAATTGGGACCCTTCCAACCAGCAGGGATGAAGACTGAATGAAAACTAAAGGAAAGCTGGGGCATGGTGGCACACATCTGTACTCCCAGCACTCAGGAGGCTGAGGCAGGAAGAAGATCCCTGTGAGTTTGAGACCACGGTGGGCTACATAATGAGTTCAAGACCAGCCTAAACTACATAGATGAGACCCTGTTTCAAAAAAACAGAACAGCCAAATGTGTAGTGCCCATCTGTAATCCCAGCACTCAGGAGGCTGACACACAAGGAAGTCCAAGGCCAGCCCGGGCCACATAGTGAGTTCAAGACCAGCCCAAACTACATAGCAAGGTCCTGTCTCAAAAAACATAAACCAAAAAAACAACAGAGAGAGAAAGATAGAGAGAGAGAGACACAGACAGACAGACAGAGAGACAGAGACAGAGGAGGGGTGGGGGAGAACTAAAGGAATCTTACAATCCTGGACAGGTATTTTCCTTACCTTTTAGTCTACTATTTGATCCTTCAAAATTGCATTCAGCACTTACTATATAAATATATAAAGAAGCTCTGGATAAGTCAGTTCAGTGAGTCACAACCTAACAACGAAATGGATGTTAAGAAAAACTTAGAGAACAGAATGAAGAAAGTTTTATACTAGCAGTATAAAAAAAGCAGGTGAGCAGCCTTCATACACTGATTGGTGGCATTTCAATCAAACCTAAAGTCAATACAAGTCACAATGAAAATAAGCAGCCTCGGTTGAAAGAAAAACATAAAGTCATGGCTTACAAAACTACAGAGTTTAGAAGATAGATGAGTAAGAGAACTTTCTATGCAACCACATATGAATACTCTTTTTTTTTTTGGTTTTTTTTTGGGGGGGTGCCGGGAATCGAACTCAGGGCCTTGTACTGGCTAGGTGGGCACTACTGAGCTAAATCTCCAGCCCCTCTTCTTTATCTTCCAAATTTCTTCTGCTCACTCAAATGTTCTCCATAAAATGCCTACTATCTCAAATTTATCCAATGTCCTAGTAGTCTATTCTCAAATTGTAAAGATAAAATCAGTTTATTGTGAGAGCCATTTTAGGATGGGCAACATCTACTGCTATTATTCTAACTCTATCACACCCTATTAATCATCTTTCAAGACCTGTTTTTTTCCAATTCGAGCCACTTATCCTAAAAATCTAAAACAGGGAAGGTCCTATAAATAAAGATGTTCCTACAAAATCAATTCTATTAACAAAACTCTAGTAGTGACCTCAAATAGACAAATGGTTAAATTGTTTTTTAACTCTTATCTAGCAGCCATTAAAAAAAGTTTATCGTTTGTTAATTAACATGAAAATGTTTATGTTAAGTAGAAAACCAGGATATAAAAATACATAAAATACAGCTGAACTTTTAAAATTTGCATAGATAAAAACTAAGAGGATATATAGCAAAAATTCTGATTATTATAACTGATTATTTGGTAGAAGGCAGAAAAAATGGTTAATTTTAAATTTTCAACTTTGTTTTTTGCATTTCCAAAATTTTATCCACAGTACTTTTATAACCTCTAAAGATAGAAAAAAATAATGTATTTTAAAGTGGTATGAGTTTTGTTTCTATCTCAAGTGAATTATGGTAAATGGATGTATTAGTTTCCTAACACATCCATTAGTAACAAACTTGATTTAATGGCTTAAAACAATACTAATTGGCTCATAGTTTGTAGAAGCTTCAATCTAAATTGACTGGCTCCAAGGCAGGATGGCACAGCAGAGGGGCATCACAAAGGAGTCCATGGCAAGCAGGCAGGAGACAGCAAAGCAGCAAGCAGCAGCAGCAGAAGCTGTTTCTCTTTATCTCTTCCAGGTTACCAGCCTGTCAGGTGGTGCCACCCACACCCAGGATGTGCTTTCCCATTATCCACACCCAGAACTATGCTAGACCAATCAGTGGACTAATTTGGTAATCACACATCCTTAATCCCAGCATCACACACCCTAGATCCAGCCACCTCCCAAAACTCCCATTTATGAGCACATGAGCACATTTAGGGGTGACATCTAGACATAACACCTTCCGTTCATCCCTTATTATTCTCTTTGTTTTTACTCTGCCTCACTCAAATGAGAGATACCATATGATATCTAAACTTGTGTGTCTGGTTTATCGCACTCAACATTGTATTTTCCAGGTACATCCATTTTCTTATGAATGTCTCAAATCCGTCATTCTTTATAGCAGAGTAGTATTGCGTTATATATAGATACCATATTTTCTTTGTCCAACTGTCCACTGCTGGATATACAGGCTGCTTCTAGAATTTACCTATTATAAGTTGTGCTGCTATAAACATTGGTATGCATGTATCGCTGTAGTATGATGTCTTAAACTCTTTGGGGAAGACATCTAGCAGGGGGATTAGCTTGGTCATATGGAATTTCTAATTTCAATTCTTTGAGAAATCTCCATACTGACTTCCATAATGGTTGTATTAGTTTGCATTCCCACCAACAATGCAGGAGGGTTCCTTTTTCACCACAGCTATGACAGCATTTGTTACTGTTTGATTTCTTAATGACTGACATTCTTTCCAGAGTAAGATGGAATCTTAGTTGTTTTAATTCACATTTCTCTAATGGCCAGAGATGTTGAACATTTTTTCATGTATTTGTTGACCATTTGTATTTCTTCCTCTGTTCATCTCTCTTGCCCATTTCTTGACCAGGTCCTTAATTTTAGGTGGTTTGATTTTTTTGAGTTCTTTGCATATCCTAGACATCAGTCCTCTATCTGAGGAGTAGCTGGCAAAATTTTTTCCCATTCTGTACACTGTCCCTTCATTCTACTGACTGATTCTCTTGTACAGAAGCTTTTAGTCTGATACAATCCCATTTGTTGATTCTTTCTGTTATTTCTCGTACAGTTGAGGTTCTGTTTGGAAAATCCTTTCCTACACTTACACCTTCAGGTGTTTTACCTATTTCCAGTAGGTTTAATGTTTCTATTTTAATGTTTAAATCTTTGATCCATTTTGATTTTAATTCATTCTTTGGCTTGCAATCCCTGTCTCTTTTCAAAGCCAGCAATCACATCACTGCAACTTCTGCTTCCCTTGCCACATCTCTCTCTTTTGCCTGCTTCTTCCACTTTTAAAGACCTTGTAATTACACTGGACCCACCTAAAATTTCCCAGAAATCTCTGTCAGATGATTAGCAACATTAATTCTATCTAAAATCTTAACTTCCCCTTATGATGTAACCTAACATATTCACAGATTCTGGAGATGAGGATGTGGACATCTTTAGGGGGCCATTATTTAACATACCATAGGGTTTTAGAACATTCTGCAAGTCCTCTTGTAATTTTGTAACAGTACAGAATAATAAAACTGAACCCTTAAAAAGTTAAATTCTTAAATCCGTGCCATTTAATATTACAAAGAAAAAAGAAGTCTAAAATGTAGAAATCTATACTTTTTTTCACACAAGTCCATTTTTATAAGAAGATGACCATCACCACCTTTAGAAAGCACTTCATGAAGTAAAGTATAAGACTGTAATAAGCCTTTCAAAGTTACCTGCTTTCAAGAGATGAAGAGACTGAGATTCAGAGATATTGAGAGATTTTTCCCTGACTGTGTATAGCTAGTAAACAAACCAATCAGTAGCCAATACGCAAACACAGGTATGATGAGAGTCCAGTGTTTATTTTACTATGCAATAAAAATAAAATCAACTCATGAGTTTCTAGAACTGCTAATTTAGACAACAAATATCCCTTATTCTGTGATTAAATAATTTCAACTTTTAAAACTCTCTCATTGGAAACCACAAACATAAAAGAAAATTCAATTTGACATATGAACAAAGGTCCCTGTGACAAAACAAGCCTTCAAAAGCAAAGTTATTTCCAATATGATTTTCATACATAAAAAGCTCATACATAAAACTCTTCATAATACTAAAATGGAAGCTTTAACAAGATCCCTCGTTGAAGGATAAAAAATAAACTATTTCCTTTATTGCCCTGAATATCACTAGTTTCTGCATATCAATGAGGACCAACTACCAGAAATTAATATAATTGGCCTGTTCATAAATAAGCAGATCTTATGCTCTTATTTTTATGGTACTGTGCCTGAGAAAACAGTTGAGTAAAGGGTTAGGACAAATGCAAGGATCAAATATAATCAACTGGTAGAGGCTACCTAGAGTGCTAAGCTCATGAGAATTGGGACGCCACTTATAGAACCAAAGCTAAGAGGGCCATGGTTGGGAATTCCTGCAGCAGCAGAGGGAACAAAGGCAGGAGGGCCAAATACCAACCATCCCACACTAGGGCGATGCCCTGGAGCTGAGCAGATCTACACTGAAATCCTGACTTTGCCACTCACTCGCTACTTAACCTTGGGTCTTTGTTTCTTCTTCTGTAAAATGGGGATAACAACACCTACCTCACAGGTTACAACAGGATTAAAGTGTATAACTAATGAATGCCCTAGACTACTACCTCATTCATAGAAAGTGTTCAATAAAAGCCTGTTATCATTAGCTAGTATAAGAGTAGTTTTCGGTTGTCAGAATTTGCCTATCCAAGTTCTCCAATGTAGGAAAACACCTTCCCTTGCAGCTTTTTCTATTTTACTTCAATAAAGGTATTTTTGCCAATATGAATTAAATAAAACCTATAATTTGAGGAAATGCAAAATGATACACTGTATCTAGTTTTCTTGAAATTATTTTCTCCAATTTTCTTCCCCTTTTTTAAAATAAGTACTTATTTCCTTAGAATAGCTTATTGTTGCATCTGATTTTAGTTGTAATAATATGGATTCAAGGTTATATCACAGTGTTTTACAAACTATGAGTCCTAACCCATTAATGCTTCATGAAATAATGATTTAAAATCAACACTTCTAAAAAATGAAATTGAATAAAATGTAACACACCACAGCATATAAAAAGGTAAGTATTGTTCCATAAAATTTGTTTCTAGTATATGGGAACATAGGTGATGGGGAAATCCCAATCTATATATTTCTGTGACTATGGGTACAGTTACAGAAACAGTTTTAGAAACATACCCTACCCTCTGCAGACATACCTCACCAGTCCATAAAGACTTCAGAATAAAAACAGATGCATATTTTTTCTTCCCTCAATCAATTCTGTCAGGTTTTCTTCAATAAGCAATAAAATGGTCAACTAACAGGTCTCAAACGAAAACAATTTTTCCTCAATAACTATTAGGTTCACCTTCTCAGTAGAGCTCAAAAATTAGATCAGCTACAGGCAGAAAAAAGAGCTCTATACTTTCTCAGTAATTTCCATGACCATCCCACATTCAAGTATTCACACACAGCTAAGATTTATTACTAATGTAGTTAATACACACCACTGGTCACAAGAGAAAAAGACACTGGAAAAATTCCTGTAGAGGCACCTGTCCCTCCCATGAGGTAGAACACTTAAGACTTCTCCTTTCTCCAACAATGAGAAAGGCAGTAATGTGTGCAATGCGTCTCCTAGAGAAGCTCATCGGAAAATTTGCTACCCAAAAAAAAAGAAAATTCACTACCCCCAAAAAAAGAAAATTCACTACTCAGAGTCTATTGGGGGGATGGAGGAAGAGCTGCGGTATGGTCACCCAGGTACCTTCTGTCTATGTGATGGGGCAAATTCCAAATGTCTAGAAGGAAACTAGGTATTCAAACACTCAAAGCACAGCAAACCACTTCTATACAATAGGAAAGAGTAGGAATACTCCTAAAATCCACGTTCACAGATGCAGCCAAAGGTAAGCTATGTAACCAGACCTTTCTAAAGAAAGCAATTTCAGGCAGACCTATTGTATTAATTATTGTCTGCACATATACGAACCTCTTCTGAAAGTCCCATCCACACATAACAGTTGCTACTTCTAATGGTCTTGTATACTCTGTACCATTTAAAGGTTTTATTAGAAAATAGCACTATAAATTCAATTGAACTAAAACATTTGAAAGTAGACTGAAAATGACATGGTTTTAGTCATGTCATTTAACCTGCATCCAACCAATCCGACTAACATTAAGGGACAATATTGTTAAATTTCCTCCATGTCTCTTACCTAGAACACCTCGGGCTGCGCTGTCTAGCGTCCCTCCGTGCCCCATTTTCAAAGTCTGTTTTTTCCTCTTGGTCCATTCTGAAGAAGGTATTCCAGCTTCTGAGAATAATCAGGATTAAAAAAAGAGGTAACTACCAGGACAAATGAAGTAGAATCTCTATAAATGACATACTAAAAACAAAAACTATTGTACAAACTTAACACGTTAAATCTATAACTATGGATTTTAAAATATACATACAGCCCCTAAATTAAAAATAAAAACACTATTCCAAACTTAGCTGTATAGAAATAACAGTGTATTTTCTAAAAAAAAAAAAAAAAAGGAAAAAAAATTTTAATCGTAAGTATCTAAGCTAACTCACAAAAAGTCTAGAAAATTCCTGGTGGCGGTGAGCTGTTAGAGAATAATGAAGTTAATTTTTATAGAGACCGTTAAAGAATAAGAAGTTAATTTTTATCTAGACAGCTAGTTTTAAAAGTCCGCAGCTTTCCATTTCTAAATCTCTTCCAGGAGTTCTTCACTAACACTTCCAGCCTATGTTGGGAGTACATCTCACACAGCACTACTCTCAAACTAAGTTAATTTGTCCTCCTCTCTTAATAAACTCTCAATACATTAAAGAAACTAATCTCCACAAAAGGTTATGTGGGAAATAGGTAACAGCTAAGTTGACCCTTAGTCTCTGAACCAGTTGGATTAAAAAAAATTTAAAAAAAAGATTTAAAAAAAAAAAAGATACCATCATGGCTTCTCTCATATTCCTTTCTTACAGACAAAATTGGGTGCTTTATAACTATAAAGCAATGGCTGTCTGCTTTGACAGAAACCTCTAAGGTCAGGCCTAAATTTCAAACCTTCCCGCTTTCATTTATAATACATCATGGATTTCTTATTTATGAATTTATGGAATCTTTGGGGGAACTCTTTGTATCTTCAGCTTGGCACTCCTTAGAGTATGAAAGCCTCATAAATTCACTCTACTGAACCAAATATTCATGGATGAATATTTATTAAGGTCTCTGGTATATTTCAGGCCTTGAAGGATTTAAACATACAAAGAGTGGGGGGATTACAGTACAGCACGAATCAATACAAGAAAAGAAAAAGAATGTGATTAAAGGACATCACTACTGACCATGGTTTTAATTAGTGCTCATTAAACCTGACCAGTAGCAGCATGTGGGTATCTTTAAGAACCTTCTCAGGTTATTCTGACTGCTGGTTAGAATGGCATTTGAGAAGCCCTAGTCTAGCTAACACACAAAACAGGCCAACCACAAGCATTCTAGAAATGGAGGGTTACAAGAATACCAACATCTTAATGAGGGATTTCCACAAAATGGCCTAGCAATAGCTTAGAAACAATCTACTTTAACCATATTTCAACAGAAAGCTTCTGTTCCTGGAAGCAGATTAACCAGAAGGCCAGGGTATGGCTTTGATCTTGTCAGAAACTTGTCTGAGGAAAACAACGGTAAAAATTACCTAGAGAATAAAAAAAGGAAAAAAAGCTACAGCTTATCTAACAAAATTAGGCTAAATGAAAACAGCAAGCCTATATTGGGGGAGGGTCTTTAGGCAAGCCATGTCTACCCTCAATGCAACTCCTTGCCATAACATTCCCTGTATGATCCACTCTTACAAAGTATTAGGAAAGAATGAGCATGTGTAATACTGAAACTAAACATATGTAAGAGTGTACATATTTACATATTTGCCAATAAACTTAATTTTATATCATGACCATTATAATTACCAAATTCCCATCAGAATAATTTGGTTTTGCATTTTTAAAAAATATAAAGTTTGCCAACAGATACAACAAGGTAAGAAAAATGTTCCCATATTGGTTTAATGGGAAGACAGGATAGGACCAAACTCTGGAGGGCCTTGGTTAACCTAAATAATTTTATTACTAAAGGCTGCAGAAATTGCTAGGCTGTGAACTGAATTAAGGGAAAAGACAATTATCTTTCATCTTCATCTCTCTTCAGGATAGCACAGTTCTAGCTAAGTGTGGATGTCCAATAAAACTAAGGTTCTTTGAGGCTACTCTCTGAAGTGATCTATTGGGCTAATGAGCTGTGCGACCCTTCTACCTTTTCTATTTTTCCAGTGTGTAGAAACAGACAAAAAAATGCTCTTAGAGAAGTGGCCAAGTTATCTTCGGTATTCCCCAAAATATAGTCCATAGATTCATTTACACGAGAACTGTTTACACTAAACTAGCAACTATTTAAAAATGCAATTGTCTAAAAATACCCTACCCTTACAACCGCAATCTCTGGGACAGCAGAGATTAGGAATCTGCATTTGTGTAAGAGACGCTACACAATTCTTATGCCCACTAAAATGGGAAAAACGCTACATTATGTCTTGGTTAACTAAGCATATTTTACATGTATATAAAAATATATGGTGGTACTGGAGACTGAACACAAGGCCTTCGCACTAAAATACATCCCAAGCCCGTTTTTATTTTGAGATAGGGTCTTGCCAAGTGGCTGAGGTTGGGCTTGAACTTGTAATCTTCCTGCCTGTGCTTCCCAGAGTACTGGAATTACAAGTGTGTCCCACCATGCCCACTTTCCAATGTATTTTTAACAATAAAATTTTGAGGCTGCAAAGCCGAAGCTTTCTTTGAGTGAATTTCATCCCCATGAACCAAACAAAAGCCCCCTGAGTAACCAAGATTACAGAAAATTGGTCTGCAAGCTCTAGGGCTGACATTTATTGTGTATATGGGGGTCTTCCCTCCCCCTCTTGAAAACTACTGCCAGCTAGGCTACAGGAGTTCACTGTACGGCAAGTCCAAGCCCGAGATGCCTCAGATTTCTGTGCAGTGCTAATTCAGTGGTCGTTCTCTCTTTCATCTCTCGAGGCATGAGCGTCACAAAAAGCCCAGTGTGCTTCCCCTCCGGGCAACCGCCTTAGCCTGGTCCCCGCCCGGGCTGCAGTACCTGCCAGCAGCTTCTCCTTCAACCGATTCAGCAGCTCGGCTGAAGTGGGCCCTTTGGGCTTGTGCACCGCGAACACGCCGCTGAGGGACAGTAGCTTAGTAGCCAAAGCGGCCTTGGAGACCCTGGTTTCGGATCCGGTTCTGGCCACGGCCATAATCGCCGCAGCTGTCGCAACAGACGTCCTGGCCATTGTTGCAGCTGTTTCTGCAGTTTCAGAGACTCCGGTTATGTCTGTTTTCAAAGACGACGACAGAACCACAGCTTCAGCAGCTGCCATGCTTTTGCAACCCAGACTGGTTAGCGGCGGCGCACGCTGATGACGCAACAGGCGTGCGCCCTTCATCCCCCTTACCCCAGGGGTAAGAATGGAAGTAGGTGGGAGCGCAAGGGCTCCTGGGAGTTGTAGTCCATAGCATTCCCGTGCCGGCGGGAGGCCGGCGCTTACTGTTCAATTTCTGGGCTCTGATGGAGTCGTTTTTCTCCTGGAATCCTTTTCACTTCTTACATAGGGATATTCTGTGCCACAAGGGCAATTTGGAGTTGCAGTCCTAAACTGCCGAACCCAAACGACAAGTGTGTATATCTTAGATGGGGAATCTCTTCTGATCCCGCTGGTACTGCCCCCCGGAGCTAAGAAGACCCCAACATCCGAGAATAGAAAACGCGCTGACTTTTGCGGCGGCTGCGAAGATCGAATTAGTTCACCCGATTTATCCTACTCTTCGATACGCGATTTAGCATTACAGTGCACTTGAAAGTGAGCTCGGTTGGAATTACAATGTAAACTCGGAGCAAAGAACCTGTGTATCTTACTGCGGTATCACAAATGACACACATAAACAGGTGCTTAAATAAATATTTGGGAATGAATAAGTGAATAGAGTTCTTCAAATTCCCGAAAGAAACTTGGCCAAGCCAATGGTAAATCACTTGGACTTATTTTGATGCCTCACGCACCACCCCTGTTCCTCCCCAGGTCCTCACTGCCCCCAGTGAAATTCTTAACAATTCTAAGATTTTAACTACCAGGTTTTCTGTAGGTTGCATTCTTTAGTACACATTGCCTGGATATCAAAAAGTAATACTGAGCTGAGCTCCGTGGGACCTACGCCTGTAATCCTAATTGCTCAGGAGGGTGAGGGAGAAAGGGAGCAAGTTTGAGACCAGCCTGACCAATGTGGCAAGACCCTGTCTCAAAATGAAAAAATTAAATAAAAAATGTAGCTCAGTGGTAGAGTACCTCTGGGCTCAATCCTCAGACACAAAACAAAGCATAAAAACAAACCACTCTCCCCAACAACGTTATTAAAATTCATGAAACTATACTATATTCAATCTGAGACATTCTGTCCAAAAGTTATGCAATCTGCAACAAAATTCAAAAACAGTATTTTGATCCTAGCAAAGGCGGAATTTTTATTTATTAAAACAGGGTTTCACTCTAGTTCAGGTGGGCCTCGAAATCCCGAGATCCTCCTGCCTCAGCTTCCCAAGTGCTGGGATTACAGCCATGTGCCACCACACTCAGCAAGGCAGAATGGTGAAAAATTCTTCATTTTACTTTTGCTCCATGTACATTAACTAGTATTGTATTGTGATATAAGTGTATCTTCATTGTTTTCCCACATTTCTTTTCAGCTACTTTTTCTCTTTACCTTCTTGGACATTAACATTTAGTATTCTAATGATTACCAGTTAGGGGATCCCATTTAAATTGGCCCACACACATATAACAAATATACGTTAGAACAATCATTGTAAATATGTTACTTATTTCTTCCTTTTTTACTCTTTCACATTTCAACCAGAATACCAAACTTGAATTAAATTTTTTTCTGAAGTATACAATAATGTGAATGTACTTAATGCCATAGAGCTATACACTTAAAATAGTGAAAATGGAAAAGTCTTCTGTAGTGTATATTTCACTATGATTTTTAGAAAGACAAAAGGAAAATCTTTGAGGAAGGTTTTGCGGGGTAGAAAGCTGGAACTCCTAGGAGGAAGTCTCATACTCTTGTGATCTGTTGTCAACCTAAAGCTACTGAAAAGATCAGCCTGTCACGTGATCAGTGGGTATCTGAGCCTTCTTCAAGATTCTCACTTCTTTGAAGGTGACAGGTATTCTGTTGTGGTCAGAGACTTGCATGTGAGGTTGCCAGCATGAACAACGATGGCTTGACAATTAATGGGCCTTTCTCACTTGGGTTAGTTAGCTTTTCATTGTTGTAACCAAGTACCTGAAAAAATAGGCTCAGTAGGAGAAAGGGTTTTTTTTTTTTTTTTTTTTGGCTTGGAGTTTCAGAGATTTCAATCCATGGTTGGCTGGCTTCAAAGCAAAAACCTTATGGCAGAAGGACATCGCAGAGAAAAGCTGCTCACCTCATGGCGGGAGTCTCTCGTGTCTTCTTCATTCTTCTCTCTTGTTTCTTACTAAGCTTTGGGAACAATCACAGCCTGACTCCCATATCCTGTCGCTGCCCCACCCTCTCTCCTAGGACCCAGCGTAACCAGACACAGCTGTTTCACAACCAAGCCTCAGCCATTGCTAGGGTGCCACTCAGATGCTGCTACTCAGCTGTTCTTGCTTCCCCAATCTCATGCTCCCCCTGGACTCTCCCCATCTAAGCCCATCCCACTAACGCTCCATAAAAACCCAGTTCAATAAACTCCTGGAGGACTCGCCTTTGGAGTTACTCCTGGGAGTCCTGTTCAGAACCCTAAATTCAGGCTGCTCGCTTTCTTTTCCTAGGTCAACACTGTTTTACCTAACACTTTTAATTTTTTTTTTCCGGTGCTGGGGATCGAACTCAGGCCCTTGTGCTTGCCAGGCAAGCACTCTAATCACTGAGCTAAATCCCCAGCCCCCTTACCTAACACTTTTAATAGTTTTTCCCCTCAATGCTCGTTCCATCTCATTGGTTTAAATTATCCTGTTTTGATCTAGCTCCAGAAATTTTCTAAATGAAGTCACTTCTGACCACCTTTGGAACATAGCACCTCACACATCCTATCCCTCTGCACAGCACTTGTCTACCTTGCTTTCCTGCTTTCTTCTTCTCTATTGAACATCCCGTCTGACACAAAACATAGAATACAGGCTCCATGAAGACAAGAATGTTTGATTCGTTGCAGTATGGATGGCATTTTAAATAGTATTAGATTTGGCAGTCAATAAGTATTTGTGGAATAAATGAATGAACCTGACAGATTCCACAGAAATTTCCATATTGTTACGGTGTATATCTAGATGTTCCCCCAAGAACCTCATGTGCTCATAGGCAGGGATTTTTGGAGGTGATTAGATCATGAGGACAATATACTCATGGGTGAGATAGACTACTCATAAATTCATAGCTAAATGTGCTGTTAGGACATGCAGCCTGGTTGGAAGAGGTGGGATGCTGAGGGCATGATCTGAGAGGATATATCCCCCCTCCCAGCTCCTCCCTTCACTCTCTGCTTCCTGTCCACCACACCATGAGTGGCTCCCCTTCACCATGCCCTTCTGCCATGCCATTTTGCCTTGCAGCCAGCCTACTATGGACTGAAACCTCTACAAACTGACAAACAAAAAAAAAAATCAACCTCTCCTCCTTCAAGTTATTGGCTAATGTGTTTCAGTGCCCGGAAAGTGACTAAGATAGAAGATTAGTGCTGGTTCCCAAAAAAGTGGAGTGCTGAACACATAAAATAATAGTTGTATATTCTAAGCGTATGTCTCAGTTAGGTTTTCTAGAACCAATGGTTGTAAGAGAGCAGATTTAATAGAGGACATTCATAAGTCACAATATTCACCCACAAGTCAAATGCAGGAAGTGCCGAATGTCCATCTATGCACTGGAGATCCAAAAGATCCAGTTGAGGGCTGGGAGCCCACAGCACTGTCCCGTGTACTTCTGTGTCTGTAAATGATGGCTGAAGAAATCGTCACTGGAACCATGATATGCTGCAAGCAGCAGAGATGACAACCAGAGCTCCTCTGAAGCAACAGCTGCCATCTTCAACGACGGCAAGGCCCCAAGCTCCTTCCTCTATGAGAACAGCCGAGTTCCTTTTGGGAGAACCAGCCACAGCAGAGCTTCTCCTGGGAAACAGCCCCCCCGACTAGCTGCGGCTCCCATTCTGCCTTGTGTTGCATCAGCAACAACCCTCAGGTGGATCTTCTACGCCCAGCATCACACCAACTTGGTCCAGCTGGGCGTTCTGGCTCAAGTTGACCACATTAGGTCCACCACAGCATAGCTTTCCACACTTGGCCTCAGATTCCTTTATCTCATTTTCCATAGTACTGAGGCAAAGAGAATAAAATTACTTAATCTCATCTAATAAGACTACAAATTTTTGGACCAGCTTCCTTGCTGCCCTCAATTATCCATGTGCCAGACATGTATGCGGGGAAAGCTATTCTCTACAGTCTTTTCCAAATGCTGTGTAACTTCGTATACATGGTAGAATCATAGACAGTAAAGGGTGAAGATAGCTTCGACACCATGTGATCCACATCTTTTGTTTTAAAAATGAAACACAAAATGGTGCTCCAAGTAACCAAGAAGAGAAAGCTATGGATGCCAAACCTGTATCACAGACTTGAGAAAGGCATGAGTTTTTAAAAGTTCAGAGAAAAGATAGATGTGTTCCATCTGTTCATGATTTCTTCATGAAATTTGAGAGTGCTGGAAACTTTAAAAAAAATCTTTTGTCTATGGCATTAAGGTTTTTCTAACTAGGGAAGAAAGTGGTAAGATAATTCAAGAAATCAGTGGTTAACTGCACAAGGAAATCTACTGTGAGCTGAGGGATCTAAAGAAAATTATCATGAGACCTATACAAATACATTTTTAGAAAGTTTTACTTTTTAAGCCATAAAAATCTGTAAGGTTTTAATTTTGACCATAGACTCCTTTTGTAAATAGGAAAAATAGTAGCAATAAAATAAATCTTAAAATTAAGAAAACTTTTTTTTCAAAAAAAGAAAGGTCTAAAATAAAAGACTAATATAGGAAGTTATCACAAACATGTAGGAGTAAGGCCACAAAAGCTAGCATCCAAATTATCTGGGAATGGGAAAAAAATCCAGAGATTTTTAAAAGACAACACAAAGGAACTTTTAAAACAAAATCAAGAGAAATTTACTACAGAAGCTCGATAAGATAAAGGTGATGAGTAACAAAGGGCAAACACTTCCCTCTTCTCTCCAGATTGAGCCCAGGACTTCATGAGTGCTAGGCAAGCTCTATACCGCTGAGCTACAACATCACTCCACATCCCAAAACTCTGCCAAGGAGAATGACTTAGGGTGGAAAGGGGAAGAGCAAAGAATTGATAAAAGGAGAACCACGTCTATCAATGTAAAAAGAAGACAGTTCCCTGTACTAAGTGATGTTAGCGCTCTGGTCCAGAAAATTATATCTTGGGGTGGAAGGCAGGTAAAAACTTGCAAAAGAGCTAGTTTAAAGGAACAAACTTATGCTGAATATATGACACATGCTGATATTTACCTTTCCCCTGGTTTTCTTTTCTTTTTTTTTCTTTTCTTTTCTTTCATTTTTTTTTTTTGGTTGTTTTTGAAACAGAGTCTCACTATGTAGTACAGGCTGTCCTTGAATTCACTACATAGTGCAGGCTGTCATTGAACTCAAGGCAATTCTCCTACCTCAGCCTCCTGAATGCTGGGATTACAGGCCTGTACCCGGCATGAGGTTTATGAATCCGGACATTTCTCTATAGTAACTCTCAAGTTGTGGATGTGGAGAAAACAAAGTGTAATTGGGTGCCAGAACCTCACAGTAAAGAAAGTATTATTATCATCCCCATTTGACAGGTGGGGAGGAAATTGAAATGAGTTTAGATAATGTGACCAAGAGCATGTAGCTATCATAGATTAAGTGGGAGTGGGGAACCTCCACAACTTACTTCACCAGAAAGACTCAAGGATTCAGAAAAGCTGTAATATTCATAGTTGAAGTTTATTATAGTGAAAGGCTACAGATTCCAATCATCAAAAGGAAAAACACATAGGGTGAAACCAGGCACAAGATTCCAGTTTTCTCTCAGTGGAGCCATATGCTTTGAGCTTAATTCTATCACTAAAATGTGAGAACCTGTGTGAAGTTTTGCCAGTCACAGAAACTCACCTGAGCCTTGATGTTCAGCGTTTTTATGGAGGATTTGTTACATAGACCTAGTGCCTGCATGCCTGACCTTAGTTACTCAGTCTCTAACTCCAGAGATCAAACTTACTCAGGGGTGGCCCAAGTCCCTATACGTAGAATAACATTCTTATCAGCAAGGGTATCCCAAGGGCTCAAGGTTGTCTCCCAATGATGAGTAGCAAGCCAGTCTTTTCTTTGGGGTGTGCAAGATTTGAGTCCCCCAAGTTTGCTGGGTTAATCTATTACTGCACAGTTACTGGAACCCGAGCCTCATCTTCCAAATCCTCCTTTAGGGAAAGAAAAGACTCAAATCCATGCAATAAAAAAAAATGAAAGGGGTGAAGTCACAACTGACCCTATGGAAATACAAAGGATCATCAGCACCTACTTCAAGAAACTATACTTAAACAAGATGGAAAACACTGAAGAAGTGGACAGATTCTTAGAAACATATGAATTACCAAAACCGAATCAAGAAGAGATAAAAATACTAAATAACCCACTATCAGCAATGAAATTGAAGAGGTAGTTAAAAACCTACTAACAAAGAAAAGCCCGGGTCCTGACAGTTTCACAGCTGAATTCTACAAGAAATTCAGAGATGATCTAATACCACTACTCCTCAAACTCTTTAATGAAATTGAAAGGGGATTAGTACTTCCAAAATCATTCCTGGAAGCAAGCATCCCTGGTACTAAAACCAGAAAAGGATCCAACCAAAAAAGAGAACTACAAGCCAATTTCCCTAATGAACATAGATGCAAAAATTCTCAATAAGATACTGGCAAACAGAATGCAATGAATTATCAAGAAGACTATACACTACGACCAAGTAGGATTCATTCCAGGGATGCAGAGATGGTTCAACATATGCAATTCAATAAATGTAATACACCATATCAACAGAGTCAAAGACAAAAATCACATGATCATCTTGATAGATGCAGAGAAAGGGTTTGAAAAAAATCCAACACCCATTCATGATAAAAAACCCTACAGAAATTAGGACTAGATGGTCTATATCTCAATCTGATAAAAGCCATCAATGAAAAACCAACAGCCAACATCACACTAAATGGTCAGGAACTGAAAGCTTTCACACTAAAATCTGGGACAAGACAAAACCCACAGAATGGGAAAAAATTTTTGCCAGCTGTGCTTCAGACAACGTTCTAACATCTGGAATATATAAAGAACTCGAAAAAAATCAAAGCCCCCCCCCAAATTTAAAGAGCCAATCCAAAAATGGGCATCTGAAATGAATAAACATTTCGCAGATGAAGAAATAAAAATGGCAAATAAATATATGAAAAAGTGTTCAACATCACTGGTAATTTGAGAGATGCAAATTAAAATAATGCTAAGATTCCATCTCACTCCAGAAAGAACAGCTATTATCAATAAAACAACCAATAACAAGTGCTGGCAGGGCTGTAGGGAAAAAGGAACCCTTCTCCACTGTTGGTGGGAATGTAGGCTGGTCCATCCACTGTGGAAATCAGTGTGAAGATTCTTCAAAAAACTACAACTAGAGGTTCCATTTGACCCAGCTATTGCTCTGCTTGGTATTTCTCAGAAGAATTAAAAACATCATACGACAGTGATATATGCACAGCAATATTTATAGTAACACAGGAGAAAATGGAAAAATGTAAAAAATCTGCTGTAAAAGGATGGGTATATGGAAAGGAAGGGTGAAGAAGAGGGGAGGAAACAAAGATATATCATGTAAAGGTACAAATTAACCCTGATGAATGTAATCATTATGTATACGATGTACCAATGCATGTTCTTGGTAAAAAATAAAATATTTTAAAAAGAAATCCTCCTTTAGCCATTGTCAAAGATCTTGAAGGAATAATAGAGAATCACTACTGGAAAACTTTCAAAAGATACAATTTGTCTAATATTATTTCAACCTTCAAAAGAAATTGAAGGCAGATTCAGAAAGCTATAAGTAATAAACAAGATTCGAGAATAAATTCCTACCAAGGTAGTTATATAAAAAGGAGATGGTAGGCATAAAAAGCCAGAATGTACTTATTAATTCAGCAAATATTTACCATGGCTTTATCATGTGTAAGGCATCGGGGATTCAGCAGTAAGTAAACAATCTCAGTCTCTGATTTCATAGAATTTGGAATTCAGCAAATATGTATTGAGTTTCTACCATGTGCCAGATCTAAATAAAAGGCAAAGTTTCCACCCTCACAACTCTTGTTAAACAAGTCATGTTATTCTAGTATAATCCCTCCTTTGATAAATTCACTGGAGAGTGAAGGAAATCGGTAGCCATGATTTATTTGCACTTAAGCAAGCTATTTGATTATCATGATGATACTTCCAAGAAGAAGATGTGAGATGCAGGCATAAGGAAAGGTAGGTAGGTGGAATAACTTTTGGAAAAGAATGATGTTTAATAGGTTATTGTTATGCAACAGAAAGTTTCCTGTATTGTGTAACAGGTAGCATCTGGGGCTCTATTCTAACCAGCAGTTTGAGTATCACTGACTTGGATGAAGATATAGAAGACATGTGTACATCATTTGCTATTGACAAGAAGGTGGGAAAAGAGAGGCAATACATTTGAGAACAGAGACAGCTTCCAAAAAGATATGTGCTGCGTGGTCACTGTGTGCCATGCACAATGAACATTATTGCAACTCGTTTAACACAATGATCAGTATAGGAATGGAGACACCCAGAGACCATCATGGGGACAAAGGGCGTGTGCATTCCTGGGTTCTTAACCTGTTTCTCATGAAAAGTATAATTTGTGTTTTCTTCCTGGACAGTTGTGGAATTAGAAGCTGCTTTTATACACACAAAAAAAGTAACTTTCACTGAGGTCTACAGATGCCCAGTGGGTAACTAAAAGCAGAATAGAGCTTCTCCTTTATTTTGCATCTGTCTCCGTTATTACCTTAAAACTTTGGGTCCGATCCCTGCTGAGCTCTTCATACAGGCATGTTAATAATTTAGGGAGTGTCTATCTAAAAACTGGTAAAAGATTGATTAGCCCTAAATTTGCATAACTTCTCATCCCCTTTCAAGACTGAGGAGAGTAGGATAAGAGATTTGCAGAGATATTCAGCTACCAGTGGGCACTCAGAAGTCTCCAGTCATTGCTCTAAACCTTCAGTCACCCTGGAACCCAGCAGAACGCCTGCAAAACAGAGATTCCTCTGAGCAGAAGTATCATCTCATGGGGACCAGATTGCCCGCTGGGAACCTCTCCAGAGCCACCTTGCAAAACCAGAACTGAGATAATGATCTACGCTCCCCCAACTACATAAAAACTCTGGCCCTGCCCCCTTCAGTTCCTCAGTCTTCTCTTACTTCCTAACTGCCTAATAAACCTGCCTGTGCTCCACATTGATTTGTTCTGCAATGCTTTTCTGTGACGCTATGTCAAGAACCTACCTAGACAGCACTGAAGTCCCCATTTCCTCTTTAGAGAGAACTAAATCCAGTTCTCAGACCACATCCAGTTTCATAACCACCCTGAGAAATACTATCACCATGTAAAGATGAGCAGATTGAAGTCCAAAAGGATTAAGTAACTTGCTGAAGGCCCGACAATTAATAAGTAGCAGTTAGATTTGGTAAAACCCGGGTTCACTTGAGTTCAGGCAGATTCACCTGAGAAAGTCCCTGCCTTAGCCAGTACCCATACAGATAGGCTAGGACAGATTTAGGTAAAATCATACAGAGATGACCATTAGGCCTTGGAATACAAATATTAAGAACCAAAATTAAAGGGCAGGTCATATAGAACATAGTTTAGAGTCAACCTAAATGAAATAGTCTTAAAGATTTCAGTCTAGAATGAGCCTTATAAGAATACTTTATGTGAATATAAAATGACTACCAGATTAGCTAATACTCTAAGAAACAAAAATGGAATTACTACGCCTAAAATGAGAAGGGTCCTGGGTGTGGTGGCACATACCTGTAATCCTAACACTCAGGAGGCTGAGGCAGGAAGTTCGCCAAGAGTTCAAGGCCAACCTAGGCCACATAGTTCAAGGCCAGTCTGAACCACACAGTGAGACCTTCTCTCAAAAAATAAAATATAATGAGAAGGGTGTTATCAAGTCCCAATAACATAGCTGACTTTAGACAGTACTTCATATTCCAGATGTTTCCTTCTTTAGAAGATGTCTTGTCCTCTGTTTCCTCAGTTTGATAAGACACAATGTGATAAACTATCCCAAGAAAAGAACTACATTTGGTAAACCAAATGAAACTGCTGCTTTTCATAGGTCAAAACATTCCAATATCAGTGATTTCAATCTAACATCAATGCCTGATAATAGGGTAGTGTGTTACTTCTCTAGAGATATTTGCAGTTCAGCCAAGAAAGCTGAGATTTACTGGTCCAGATTAGGAAAGAGAGATACTCGTGAACATGAAAACATTCTAATGGTTGCCAAACATGCCATGTGTAACCCACATTTTCTTGACAGTTTGTTCCATTAAGATATGTGTATACCAATAATTCACTAAGCATGGTGGTGCACATCTGTAATACCAGCACTCTGGAGGCTCAGGCAGGAGGATGGATCACAAGTTCTGGGCAACTCAGTGAAACCCTGTTTCAAAATAAAAATTTTTCCAAGGCATAGTCATGCACACCTGTAATCCTAGCACTCAGGGGGCTGAGGCAGGAGAATCACGGTGAGTTTGAGGCTAGCCTGGAATACATAGTTCAAGGCAACACTGAATTATATAACGAGACCTTGTCTCAAAAACAAAACAAAACAAAACAAAACAAAACAAAACAAAACAAAAAACTTAAAAAGGTTTGGGGATGTAGCTTAGTGGAGAGGCCCTGGGTTCATTTCCCACTACCACACACACACACACACACACACACACACACACACGCACGCGCACACACACGCACACGCACGCGCGTGCGCAGAGAGAAAGCGCAAGATAGAGTCACCTAATACTTCTTTATGGCATTGGCAATGTATGTTCATTCAACTAGTTAATGTTCCTATCTCAGCTGACTCATCAGCAGTAAAAACTAGTTCAGTTGCCAGAACATTAGGTGGATCACACAAGCACTTTGTCAAAAAAATTCAATGTATTTTCATATCAATACACAAAAAGAAGCAATATATCCTCCCTCTCCCAACTTCAGAGTTCCAAGTAAAACAAATGTGAAAACGCTAAAGGGCAAAGAGGTGAAAAGAGAGAACATAAAGCAAAAAGATCTGGGAGGATAAACATATTTCACAGTGAATAAAATAAGCTTACTTGAATTTTTGCTTTTGAGGTCCATACAGAAATTCCTCTGATTACTCCTGAGCTCTTATAACATTCAGAGACCATAACTGATGTCCCGCAAAGTTCACAATATTAGGGACATTCAAGACAGTAAAGTCTCAAACAAACATACATAATTATAAATATTGCATTAATGATATAAATATTTATGGTGTAAAGTAATTACATATATTTAACTATATATGTTAAATTACAAATGTAACAAAATAGACTGCTTGAGTTGGTCGAATATTGTCTTTAACACTGTCAAAGCAACACAGTAGATCTGACTGTTTTTATGTTAAGATTCACTTGTTCATTCATTTATACAACAGATGCTTTTTTGCTTTGCTAGGTGATGGGCACATAAAATAACTTCCATATGGACCACTGCTGTAAATAAAGTCTTTATTTTTAAGAGCTTGGAGAAAATGCTATCAGAATCTATTCTTAAATGGGCTCTGAGGAGCTAGATTATTTAAAACCATTCTATATTCTCATTCAAAAGATAATGTATAAATTGTCTTCATTGATTAATCTACAGTATCATAAGCCAGGAAAATGTCATTCTCTGACTTCAGTTTTCTTTAAACGTTTGATAATGTTCTCCACTTTCGGAAGGGTTTAAGGCTGGCCTCAGAGACATGGGTGATGGATGCTTCCCATTACCAGGTTGAATGAAAAGCCTCTTACTTAACATAGACTATGCCTGGAGGCTAACTGAGAGAGAACACTTTACCCTCCTCATTTCTTATCTCAAAACTCCTGAAGGCTTCAATTTTCCCTATTACTTCTTAATTGAATTTAGAAAAGCATGATCTTCCTTCTTAACATGTCACTATAGTTAAATGTAAGCTATATAATCTGTACCATGAGACTATCTCTCTGTATAGATACATACGCAGTGTGACCTCAGCTCAGGAACTTAATTTGTTCCACAATTTTGGAAAAGATGGCCACATTTGTTTGTGTAGGAAGGACGGGCACCATCGTGTTTGTCACCCAATGTAGAGTTTGTTAAAAAAAAAAAAAGTTTGCCAAGCACCTTTGTTTGCAAACTAAATTGTTCACAAACAAAAGCATTTGTGAACCGAAGTACCACTGTATATACATATATGGGAATGGAGAAAGTTTGAATATATTCCTCTTAGTCTGTGATTTGGTATCTATTCCACAGTTGAAAAAACATCTGAATGTTTTAGTCAATTTGGAAAATAAAAATATGTTCTCAGTTTTGGAGCCAAGGCATATCTGCCTAAGTTTCTAGATTCTTGTGGTTAGTCTTAAGTATGCAAACACATTTCAAAAAAAGCAAAACTTGCACATGAATCCTTAAATTACTTTTTAGCATTTTAGCAGAATTGTATATAGTATATTATACATACATTGCTCCAAGGACTTTACATTAGGAATCGGAGGTAGAAGCTCTGGTTTACCCACATCCTACATCCACAATAAATGTTGCCCTTTCCCCTTTTTATTCGATTCTACCTTCCTACCTTGAACACATACTAATTAACCATGAACACCTGATCATTCTTCTCCCCAGAAATAAAATTACTTCTACTTCACAGAGTTCCTAAAGGGAAAGAATACAGTGCCCTCTTAGTTCACTGAAGACGACACACAAACTCAGTGTTGCTGCATTTTGATCTTTTTCTTAATCTGTACCATGGGAAATTAAAGTTCACATCTGGTTTGTGAACTAGCTGTGACTGCTCAGTCAATGGCTGAAGTGATTTATTTTGGCTTATTCTGCTAAAGGTTCTAATCCACTTGACAAATTTATCTTTGATAATAAATATTCCAGGGAGACAAGTCTCTTTCTTTTTCTCATATCTACAAGGTAGGATCTAAAAATGTGGTGAATGTTTAAATTTAAAAATTACTGAAGTAAAAGACATGTAGCCACTAACTCCACGCAAAACACTCGCACTCCATTCCCATTGGGACACCCTCCAATGTCCCATTGTTCTTGCCACTTTCTGAAGGAGTTCTGCAAGTCTACAAGGCTCACGGGTGGGGATGGTTTGGGAATGATTCAAATGCATTACATTTATTGTGCACTTTATTTCTATTATTATTACATTAGATCCGCATACGGAGCATGCAACCTAGATCCGTGCTATGCACAGTTCACAATAGGGTTCATGATCCTATGAGAATCTAGTGCCACCCTTGATCTGACCAGGGGCAGAGTCAAGTGGTAATGTGGAACTGTACATACAGAAGCTTCGCCCTTACCCACAACTCACCTCCGCTGTGCAGCCCAGATCCGGGGATTGGGGATTCCTGCTTTACATTATAAAATAAATATCACACATTTTTATCAGAAAGAGAGAGTAACTATGATATTCACAAGTTGCCATTTGTGCAGTTCATCAAATAGACGGACAAGCTCACATATGAAGTTTTAGCTTTAATCCATTTCAGGGTTTGCAATCAGACTGTTTTATTCAACATATGTATCTAATATTTACATATTTCATGTGGATAAATCCTATTTGCTGATTACTATCAAGGCACATTTAGTTCACATGCCAGCAAGTAACAGATAGGAATGCCAGGCAAGATCTTGTAGGCACAGTGTCCTATCACTGAAAGATACTTTCTTTTCTGATAAATGGCTTTGGAAGTCCCTTTCCTCATCTCCTTCACTGTGCAGAGTTTGTCAGTGCACCTTTATAACCTTCCTGAAAAGAATTATAAGCTGCAGGATGACTTTGCCAGCCATTAATCTTCCTCCCATTTTCAGGGTCTGAAAGAAGAAATCCCCAGAGCATGTTTTCCTCTGGCCTCTGAGTCATCCTGTTAGCTTCTTTAGTCACACATAAAAGAGCAGTCTTGTGCTTTCATGGCTAGTCTCTGGGGGCAGGGCCAGCCACAGACTTCGTTTCCTCAGATTTTTCCATGCAGGATTCCTGCTTGTCACCAAGCAGCAGAAAATCAACCCTATCAACTCCAGTTAAGGTGTCACTCTAAGCAGAAGATGTTTTCACAGCCAGGACCCAGTTCTGGAAGTAAAGAAATAACACATGCAATTGAAATTTTAAATATGTTATCATTCAGGGTTTGAGGAAAGAATTATTTAAAAGCTTTCATAAAATAACATTTTCTGCTAGCAGTAGCATTTTATCACCAGTTGCAATAATTGACTCCTTAAATGCATGACTTCCCTTAGAAGTCATGAATAAGCCAATTCTGATTCCTTGGGACATAAATTGTCCCAGATGTCTCTTCCAAGTAGCAGATGATATGTCTGTGTTCCGCCCAGAGAAGACCTCTGAGAGAATCTTATCACCCTTTGTTATTCCCTGAAACATTCCACTATGGCAGGCTAAAGGACATACCTCTGAATCAACATAGTAGATAAATTGTCTTCAACATCTGTCACTAAGTCCTGGGATCAGAGTTACTGGAAGGTTCGCCAATATGCCCACGCTTAATTTCTTTTTTCCCTGAGAAATGTAAATTAAAACCCAGGAAGTACTTTTTCCCCCTCGTGGGTCACTGGTTGGTAATCAGCCCATTCACTGTTCGTGAGACACTCCTGAGAACATGGCTTTTGTTCTAAATTCCGTGCCAGAGTCTTCTGGGGCTGGTGTACTCCCAAGGTGGCCAGTGCTCGTGAACACGATGGTACCAGGCCCAGGAGGGAGAAATGGTCTATTCTGGGACTTGTAGTGGTATGATTGGAAAATCATAGTGGTAAGTTATTAACATGATTTAAATGTCACATATTTATAATCCAATTGAACTAAACTCATGCTTCTCAAATTACTTGTGGTGAAAGACATATTTATTATATGCCCAATCCATTGCAGAATTATCCTCTTCAAAATACAATGAAAATGAACAGCTAGAAAAATTAAATTTTAAAAATTCCCAGATGCTATGTTTATTATTGCTATACTTTGTTCAATTCAATTGCTATAAAATTTCTGAAGTGTTTATTCTCAGTTTCTGTTTATCTCATCACAGATCAATAACACATAGTTCACTGACTGGTAAAGTGTGGTCTATAGATCACACTTTAAGTAGTACTGAGTGACCCTAACCATGGCCTTTTGTGCTTTATCTATTCTCATACGCTTCAAGTGTGTACCTGTATATGTCATGATCAAACTGAGATGCAAACTTGGAAACATTCCCTCAGAAGATTAAAAACAAAACAAAACAAAGCTTTTTAGCGTGGTGGTAAATATCACTCAACCTGGAGCTCAATCTCTTTCTTTCTAGAAATGAAATACTATTGTGGAGCAAATACAGGGTTTGGATTCAAACCTGGGTTTGGATCCGAGTCTGTCATTTACTAGCTATGTGACCTTTGGCAAGTAATTTAACCACTCTGAGTCTTTTTGCCACTCTGTAAAAGAGATTGGTCATGATGATTTCTGCTCAAGAGGTTTATGAAAATTGAGTGCAATAGTGTATAAAATGTACTGCAAATGAAGAAAATATACAATGAGTGGAACTATCATTATTATAAACAGTAGCTCACTAAAGTAGGAGTTCCTTCAAGGTGGGTTGTGTGTGGGAGGGAACACGTTGTTTTTTCTTTATATATGTCTCTTCTCCTAGTTCAGTACCCAACCATGAAAGCTTGTGGGTGTAAAGAAAAGGCAAGAAAAGATAGGGAAGTATGAAAAAAAAGGAAGAAAGAGAAAAGAAGGTAATGTCAGCAGTGGTAAATCAAAGGCTTTCTCCCTTTAATGAGTTTCCGAAAGTGCTTTATTATAACTCGCAGAAATTGGAATGGATGAGACACAAAGTCCTTGGCTAGCTGCCAGGGCAGGATGAGACTGGGGTCAGCGTGTTTCATTTGGCCTTGGAGAGCAGCCTGCAGTCACTGGACAAACTGTCAGTCAGTGGTACTTACCAAGCAACGTACCCAGCATCATGGGAGGCTGGCAAAGCAGGAGGCAGACTGTGGGACACGCCTTTTTAAAAGCAGGTAGAAAAAGTATTACCTTGAAAACTGGAAACTGCCCATGGCTTTAAAAAGCCGTGTACTTAGCAGTGTTTTATGAATAAATTTAAAATGTCAGTAATATCTAATTTGTAACTTAATTAGGGTGTCATTATTTAGCAGGTCCGTCTGCCAGAGCCCAGCTTGCTGTGCAGACAGAAGTGGCAGCATGGACTAAGCAAGGTTATTTCTCTCTTGCCACTGTTCAGGATCACTGCTGGAGACGACAAGAGCACTGTTTCTTGCCGTAGATGACGTCAGTTATTTCGGCATATGTTCTTGGAACATGCTTTTTTCTCAAAAGTTATTAACTGGCCACAGATGTGACAGGAAATGATACTGGTCTTTGACCTTTTGCTATTACAGCAATAAAAACCATAATTGGGTACTAGTGTTCAGTGATTCATTTTAAGACTACAACCTTCTCTTCACTCTTCTTTTGGAGGGAAGAATTATCCGAGAAACTATATTTTTTGTCTTTTGAAAGAAAGAATCACGTTTGGTCACTTTCAGTGTTTCCTAGAAGTGCGTAACACAAGGCTCTTTTTCTTACATTCATGCAAAAAACTTTTCTGTGTGTGTGGTTTTTTTTTAAGTACTTAACTTGGTACTTCCAGTAAGAGAAATATTTCAGTTTTTACTAAGGTTAAAGTTGTATTCACCTAACGGCAACAATACAATATTCTGCAAGAATACTTACTATGGTAATTACTTCTCTGGGTAGAATTGATAATGACCACTATTCTCTGAAGTAATTCTCTTTTATTTCTAGGGATACAAAAAAGAAAACGTGCAGGATTACCAGTGCAGTAAAGAATCAGTCTTCCCTCCCATAAGGAATTCTAATTTTCATTATATTGAATTTAGGAAGTTCTTTAGCATCCTTTAACAGTCAGTTTTTAAAAATTAATTCTGCGATTGGCCAAATCTCTCCAAACAAATTCGAGGAGGATGTTAAATCCTAGAATCTGATAAACTTAAGGTATTTAATAAATGCCTTTTCCCTACAATGCATTAAACATTTGTAAGCATCACAATTCTTTGTGTATCCTCAGTAATATACAATGTAATGTCTCATCCTGCGTATCTGCATAATTCAGCCCATTATGACAAGATAGCAGGCAGAGTCTGACATTAGAAGAATCAGACCGCCCAGGGGAAAATGAATGAAATACATTTTACAGTCTTGATTTCCTCCTGACTCAGTCGGGCTTTGATTCCTGGTTTAAATTTGTAAGATTTATTATCATTCCCCTTGCAATAAGATAGGCTCGTTTGTCAAGTGTTAATACTCTAATTAAGAATTGAGGAAGAAATTACCAGGACACAATGGAATGTAGAGCTTTTAAAAATTGTCGATATAACAACTAGTTATTTAGGGCAAGTGATGAGTCTTTTGTTGAGGCAAGATATAAGAGAGAAAAATAACTCCTGTAGTTATTTTCCTTTGTCAGTGATAAACAAAGACAGAGGTTAGGACCTACTCTCACATATATACACACGAGTCACAGTGAGCCCTTCATTTGTGAAAAAGTTGACCCAGAATCTGGCTCTGCATTGAGACTCTGGAGAGCCCCAAATGTGTCCCTTAAATTGCTTAAGAGAGCAGTGTCCTATGTTCAATGCACCGCTTACTGTTTTTTCCATTTTTAATTCACCTTTCCCTCCCTCTCTCTTTTCTTCTCCCTTTCCTAGGTCCCCTTCCTACCGTCACAAAGTCCACATCCCTGTTTTCTACCATCTCTTTTATTTTGCTCTTTACGTTTTGGGTTTCTCATATAAGAAAAACCATGCAATATTTATCCTTCTGAGTCTGATTTGTTTCACTCAGCATTATGATTTTAAGATGCATCCATTTTCCTACAAATGACTCAAATGTAGATAATGTGTTCAACATCTTTAACTATTACAGAAATGCAAATCTAAACAATACTGAAATTCCATCTTACTCGAGTAAGAATGGCTATCATCAAGCACTAAAAGCAACAACAAAACAAAACAGAAAAAAAACAAAACAAAACAGAAAAAAAAACCCAGAAATGCTGGGTAGGTTGTGTGAAGAAGGATCCCACCCACCTCTCAATTTAGCAGTGATTCTGGAGACACCCAAATCACCCCTGTGGATGTGTCTCTAGTGACCTTTGGTCCTGATTTAAGCCTTTAAAAACGAGACAGACTCAAGATGATATCACATTGCTCATCAGAAAATCCAAACTACATTCTCTTCATTGCCTTCTACCTCTCTGAGACCTGAGCCTGGCTTGCTTATTGGCCCAATAAGCTGAATAACACTATAAAGTGTACATTTTCATGCAGTTTGTTCCTTCCTAATATTTGTAAGCAAGACCTATGAGAATGGCGACATTGCAGGCTTTTGTGCTTCTCTCCAAGGCTGACTGCCTTACATTCATTTTTAGGAGCTATTGTCCTTTCACTTCTCCTCATACCCATCCATCCTCTCTTGGGGTCTTCATTTATACTAAGATTCAAAAAACTGGGAGCCAAAATCAAGGGATCTTGGTCAATGTGCACCTTAGCATCTCACTAAAAATAAAAATTCGGGTGGTGTGGTCGTGTGCCTGATTAAATGAATCAGAGTCTCTGAGAGCAAGAACCAAGAATTTTGATTTTTAAAAAGCCCATGGGCATTCTTGAGTAAGAATTACTGATCTTTCATTAGAATCTGTATTTTAATAGGTTCAAACCTACAGCTAAAACTACTATGACCAACTGAAGAATTTTAGGAGCCTTGGGAGAGAACAGCAGAAGGTCAAGAATTCTCAGGACCTAATGGGTGGAGGACTTTGGCTCCAAATTCCTGGCCTACAATAATTACTTTTTTAACCACAGAAAGAAAATTATAAAGTGATTTTATTCTGACTAAAACCTGCAAGTTCCCTATAGGGAATATGAAAAAAATATAAAGAAAATAAAAACTATTTGCTTTTTTTTTTTTTTTTTGTGGTGCCGGGGATCGAACTCAGGTCCTTATGCTTGCAAGGCAAGCACTCTAATCACTGAGCTAAATCCCCAGCCCAAGAAAATAAAAACTATTTAAGATTAAGAATTCATTTTAGCTAATCTTCTTTTAGCCTCTATTCTAGAAGATTATTCCTATTTTTTATTTTTTTTCCTAAGATTGATCTTATCTTTTTCATACTAGTTTCTGCCAGGTAACATTCCTTTTGTTCTATAAATGTGGGATCTGGGTTGGGGATTTAGCTCAGTGGTAGAGCACTTGCTCAGCAAACTCAAGGCTCTAAATTCAATCCCCAGCACCAAAAACAAAAAACAAAAAACAAATAAAACCAGATAGGGTCTGTGTTTCCTATCTCTCTCCCTCTCTCTCTCTCTCTCTCTCTCTCTCTCCCTCTCTCGCACACACACACACACACACACACACACACACACACACACACACAGAGTACCTAATGCCTCTAATGTTTCTGTGTTCAATAAGTGTGTTGAGAAAACACATTCAGTGACCTACTTTTGGGCTCTTTCTGGGCATTCAAGGAAACATAGTTATAAATATTTTAATAACTTTATTTCCTGATTTTTCAGTCAGCTTCAAGAGATATTTTAAGAATGATTGTGGAAAATAGAAATATTAAAAATAATTTGAATAGCTCCTTAATCTTTCAAAACTAAATGATAATTTTAAATTTAAAAATATCTGTCTTCTAAGTAATTAGACTTCTGTTTCTACATTAATTTCTTCCAGATAAGATCATCTTAAATGTAGTCACTAAGCAGCTGTGACAGGATTAGGCTTGGCTGCATGTATCAGCTAACTCAAGCAACAGTAATTTAAGGTAGCCTAGTGCTGGAATGATGATGCCATGGTCAAGCAGAGACTCGAAATCTTCCTTCCTCTTTGCTCTACCACCTCTTGTATGTGGCTTCCATCCCTAAAATTGCTTAGAGTCAAATAAGACTGCTGGAATGCCACCCTATGCTTCCATATTCCAGGGAGGAAAAAGGAAAGAGGAAAAGATAAAAGGAAGCATCTTAGCTGAGTTAGCGATCTTCAGGGAGTAATCCCAGAACCCATATTAATCAATTTGTTTGCATCTTAGTTGAGCTCTAGTTTCAAAGGAATCTGGAAAATGTAGTCATTTGCTTCTAAGACTATAACAAGAAAAAAGAGGACAATAGGTATTGTAAAGGCAACTAACAATCTGTTCTTCCACCACAGATTACCTTATGTCATTTAACAGTACAGATGCTTTTGGCTGCAAGTAATGGAATACCTACCAATGTACCTATAGTACATTTTACCCTGCAAACTAGATCAGGATGGTTCTGGGTTCTTCAGTAGCTCGAGGACATTATCAAGGCTCAGGTACCGTCTAGCTTTCTTTCTGTTAGGCCAATTGTAACATATCAATAGCATCTTTCTTTCTGGTCAAAAGAAAGCCCATCAGGGCTGCATGGCGCACCCACATTATAGCATCCAAACATTGGAAGGCACAAGTTTCCATCTGTGTCCTTTCTGGAAAGAAACCTTCTCTGAATCCTCCCAGCAGACACTATGGCCTTTGCTTGGCCACACTTAAACCTATCATTGGAAAAGTCCTGGAATTAGATCCATTGGTTTAGAATGAAGAATCAGCAGTTGCCTCCTGGGGTGAGAATATGGGAAGGCAAATACTTGAAGAAAACCAGAGCTGAGCTACCAAGGAAGAAAGAAGGTTGTCAGGGGAGTGGGGAGAAATGGTGAGGGGACAGTAATAGGACCCTTTCCCTACATGATTTTCCAAAGCATGAGGTCCCTCCCTACCCTACCATATATTTGGTTTTACAAAACACAGTGATTTACTGCTATTCTTCTGAGTAGTGCATACTTAGGAAATGCCATGAACCCTACTCATTACTTAAACAGCATTTCCTTTCAAAAGAGCAAAACACAAGCCTGAGAGCAGATATGAATCACTAACATCCACACACAGATTTCTGTTTCTATAGTTGTAGAAAAATGAAAGGTGTTACCATTTGAAGAGTAGTATTGGTACTACGTAAGTGTTAACACCTTAGCCTTACAATGGCTTAGGGGAAAAGGGTAAAAAAACCCCTTGGCTATATTAACATTAAAAGCATCTTTACATAATTTGTATTTCTCTCACTGATGAAAATGTATTTTTATTGGATGTTACATTTAAACTGCAAAGGACTTTAACTGGTCAATGTGCAAGTATCCCTTTTTGCCTAATAACATTGCATGTTGTACTGTATGTACACCCTCCCTTCTCCTGAATAAAGCAACTCAGTCTATATTGGAGATTTGCATTTCCTTAGCTCCAAGAGGAACTGTTTGACCTGATTTCTCATGTCCTAGAGTCATAAGGGCTTCAGACCTAGATTAGCTTGTACTGCCAAGTAGGGTGTATCTGCGGTTGAGGGAGTGAACCCAAATTAAATTCCCTGAAACTGGAGACTGAGGTGGGGCATGGTGGCAAGTTCTACAAAGCATGAGGTCCCACTCGACTCAGCACTCTGGAGGTGACAGGCCATCTGATGACATGCCAGCACTGATGCCTATGTGGGGATCAAACCCGTAACCCTAGAGCCTGCGGAGCAGTCTCTGCCCAACAGAAACGTCTACAGCAGCATCCTGGGCGCTCGCTCCAAACATGGGTGCCAACAGCAGAACATATAGTTCAAGAAGCATCAGGAAAGATGGCCTTATCATTGAATCAGGGCCCTCCTTACTTTACTACTGTCAAGTAAATTCCTGGATTCTTATGATCCAACGGAAATGGGCAGAGAGTCTCAAAGTGACCAGCCTCCTGACATCTATCTAATATTCATTCCCTCTTACTATGAAACTGTTATGTTGTTGGAGACAACCGAACCTGCCTTAAAGCCAACGTCGCCTTTCTTTGCTCACACATGTGGTCAATAAGAGCAAGAAGGCATTGTCAAGAAGGACTTTGGAAAATGTTCTCGCGTTCCTTGGGCTTTGCCTTCTTTCTTGCTGAGAGTGAGGAAATCATGTCTGGAAGTCCAGCAGCCACCTGTTAACCTCTCAGATTAGAACAACTCATTCAAAATTGTAAAGCAGAAATGTAGGAAGACTCTGGTTCCTGATGACTCCCTGCAGTAGTCATGCCAGCTCATTCTGATGCCTTCCGATAGAATTTTCCACGAGAAACTAAATCTCATCTTTCTTAGCTTTGTATTGGGTCAGTTACTAAAAGAGACATTAGCCTCCTAACCAGTTCATGTAATTCTCACAACAATTTTGGCAGGCTTATTGTTATTGATCCTTTTTAAAAAAAATCACTTGATGAGGACTGATAAATTATGGAGCCTGATGTCAAGGACTGCTTTATCTGACTCTAAAGCACAAGCTTTTTATTGTTGCATTATCTGTATCTCAAACTGAAACAGACCTATTTAGGTAAAGGAGGAGGAAGGATGTAGATCTTAAAATGAGAACTAGATGACCAGAAACCAGTGGAAAGAACCCTTGGAAGTGTGTGTGTGTGGGGGGGTAACAGCAAGGTTCAACAAGTACAATTAGGCTAATGAAGCTAATACCTTTGCATTGAGGTATTTCTGAACTTGAAACCTCAAGTTAAAACTAAAAATATGCCCACTAGTTTGTGTCTGCTAATTGAGTTAACTTAGATGCCAATCCTGATAAGTCAAATCCCAGAGAAGAAATTTTGATCCGAATTAACCAGTTTAATTGTCTGCAACATCCAAATTGACCAAATAATTGCAAGTTAATCCTTTCACTTAGTGCTATGTACAACTTCTTGTTCTGATGGTTTGTTGTATTCTTGGAGATCTCTGCCTCTACATACAGGTATAACTTCTGTCACTAACTTGGGGTGTAAATGTCAGGGGACATTGGGCAGTGTATGGAGATGTTTTTGGTTGTCCCAACTGGGCTGTATTACTGGCATCCAGTGGGTGGAGGCCGGAGATACTGCTAAACATTTTGCAGCGTACATGGGAGCCCCCTGCAGCAGAGATTTATCCAGGCCCAAACGCCAATTGGGCTGCTACTGAGAAACTGGGCTCTAGTCAAACAATACTTAGGTGAGGGGGAATTGGGCATTTTAACCTGTTAATGATAGCCCAATCAATTATCCGAAGCTCCGAGTCATATTTAAACTCATCCTGTTGATTCATCAAATTAAGCAGGTAATTGATCAGACTCTATTTTGCTTTTCTATTACAGACAGCCAAAAAGTATAGCTTTATATAGTATAGGCTTCTAAATCCCTTTATCTTTTCTGTTTCAAGGCTGTGTTTACTGGAAGGTCATTAAGTTGCTTTGCTTTTGAAGTCCATTTGTTACTTCTAGATCTAGTACAGTCTATTTAGTCTTTCTTAATGCTGTCTAGTGAAACATTAATGAGAAGCTCAAGCATAGTCATAGGATTTGTCTGATTACTTCATTAATTTTTAATGAACTTGCTGCTTACACTTCAGGATAACATAATAGAAATTGGATAATGTAATTCTTTCTGGGTGGAGGGTTCCTAAATTTGGCTCTAAATTATTAATCATGTAGGCTGAGGACATTACATTAAAAAGTCTTTTGCTCATAAATGTAAATCTTTGACTACATAATTTCTGTCAATATAGTCTCTTCCCAGAAATTTCTTTTAATCAATTCTTTGTGGCTGAAAACATCCAATTTTCTCGAGAGTACAGTTCTTAGAATTCAAAACCTAAGAAACGGAACATCATTATAAGATTTAAACTTGAGACTACTGACAGGAAACCTTATATCACATTAGTTTCTTAAGAATAAAGGTAGGTCATTGTTGTAAATACTAATGTATGGCTCCTAGAATCAATGTAATATCTTTAATTTAGCATATTTATGTACCTAGGTCACCTCAGTTTATTAATTTATTTTAAAATTCTTATCAAATGGATTTTGAGGACAAATTTTCATAAATACTCTACTAATTTTTGAGTAATCTCAGTCCCATGGTAGTAATGATTATAGGATTACACGTCCAGTAAAAGATGCTTGTACCGCTAGGAACAGCTCAGTAAAAAAATAAATAAAGTTCAAACCAAGTGTTCCGGTCAATAAGCCTAGAATTTCTGTGTCTCGGACTTATTCTAAGAATGAAAACAACCACTTATTTCCAAGAGAATAAGATAATGTGACAATCAGACTATGAAGTACTATGAAGACCTCTATATAATCTGGACTCTACCAAAACTAACTAAATCACACCAAAATAGTAAACTAATTTCTGTCAATTTGAAAGAGCTATAAAGCAATTCAAATTTATGCTCATGTATTTAGCTTAGTATCATTACAAAACGTTACAAAAGACGCATTCTACTGAATTACTCAGTCCCAGCTCATCACTACAGGACTACAATCAGGATGACCAACACTTTGCAATCTCTGCTAAGCCAACCACCGTTGCCCTCAACCAAAACCAATTGATTTAACTGAAAGCTAGCCTGGTAAAGTTGCAGTGAGCACTTTGCAGTCCCACTTTGCAACATGGCTTGCATGGAAGCACAACAAATAAGATGGTCAAGTAGGCTAGATTAAATTGTTAGGGCTCTAGGGAGCTCATTAGCTATACTCTTTTGCCAAATCCATTGAGAAAAGGCCCAAAAGTTAAACAGAGATCAAAATACTAGATTCATTGTAGTATAGCTAGCCTAGAACAAGCTGCTTGAGCCTATGACAAAGTCAGGCTTGCTGTTCCTCTCCCGAGTTGTCCCAGACAGTTGCACCTGGAGGCAAGCCTTAAGCAGGAGTGGGCCGTGTCCTAGTGTTCCTCACCTGAAAATATGAAGAAGCTGCGTGTCCTATGGACAGGCTAGCTAAGAAAAGACAAGTCTCAACCGCTTAATAGTACTTTTCTAGAAATTCCACCAAAGGAAGAAGCCAGCAAAAGAAGGCAGAAGCTTTAGCCAATAATTTCAAGAACCTGAGAGTTTCTAATTTATGGACCAAGGCTAGAAAGGCAGAGGAGAAAACGATCCCCATCTCACCACACATTTCAGTGATTTGTGAAACAAAGAACTTTACGGTTTTAGTTATCTTTAGGTATAGAAATGGTCTTTATTTTTAAAACAAACATTATTTTTAAGATCATCTGAAATGCACTATTGAACTGATATATCAGACAGAGGTGGATACAGCAATTTATCAACCAGTGCTTTTTCTCTGGCAATGGGCCAGATTAACATGAATGATTGAGTACATTTACAGTGTCTCTTGCTTCTGATGACAAGGTTCAAATTAGGAACCTAAATAACAGAATGGTAAAGGAAACTTGGAAACAATTTCAGACATTGGTTCTCAACTCTGGCTGCACATTAGAATCATCTGATAAGCTTTAAAAAATAAATATTAAAGGCAATCCCCATCCCAAAGGTTCTGATTTAACTGGTCTAAGGTGTAGCTCAGATACCTGTACTAGAAGATTCCCCAACAGGGCCTCCAAATTTGCAAAAGGAGCTCTCCTGGCAAATGCAACCCCAAGCCAGCCATTCAGATTTGAATCAAGCTACACTCTCCCTCCCCAGCCCGGACCTCCCTCTTTGATCAGCAGGGCCTCTTTCATTAGTACTATAGGGGAGGCAAAATTCCACTCCTATCCTTTTAGGGTCCTAACTGGACCTGAGAAGTAAACTGACAGAAGATAAATAGATAGAAAAAATATATAAATTTATTTAGTAAGTTGTATGTATCATAGGAGCCCTCATAATGAAATGAAGACCCAAGAAAGCAGTTAGTGTTGATCCCTAATAAGGACAAGCCAGTCATGAATTGTGACAAGGCCAAGGGACCTGGGCTAAGGTAGTTAATTGGATGGAGAAATAATAAGGAGGACAAGGTTTGCTTTAATGAGCTTTGTTTGTACGGATTTCCCTAAGCTTCAGTTTTCTGTCCTTGGTGACAAGAATACTATTCTTTTTGGTATAGAGAGGACATCTTTCATGTGAGGATTTCATCCTTGTTTTTAAGCTCAAAGCAATATTTTGCACCTGCTGTTTTTAAAGTGCCTTTAATTCAAAATAGTCAATATGCCAGACACTGTATCTGGGGTGGATACTTTTGTTTAGTACAAAATCGTGTAAGTATTCATAACACTCAGTCTCCTCATGTCCTGCTCTGTAGATGTGGAGAGCAAAACCCTGACGGTTGAGGAAGCCTGGAAAGAGGAAGAAAACAGAACTGAGCAGAGCCACAGAAGTACATAAGTAGAACTGGCAGACCCAGCAGCTGGCGTAAGGTCTGTCTGCTCCTCACAAACTGTGTAACCTTGGAGACCACTGCTCTCTGAGTTTCTGGCCCTTCTTTTGATAATAAGTATAGTTAGAGTGCACTGAGTCTCTGCTTAGCTTTGAGAAACCCTAGACATGGTTTTGTTCAATTTCATCCAAGTACTGATTTGGGGAGTTTACTAATCTGGGTTAGGAACTGTTTTTCTAGTTCCAGAGAAGGTGTTGAAAGCAACTTCTCCCCCTAAATACATGACCTTTCATCCAGAGTCACAGATGAACAGGGAAGAGGGAAACACAGGCAAGCTTTGGGCTTGACTCCTCTCCTACTGAGCCCCAGAGAGGAAGAGAGAGGAGGACCTCTGAAGGAAGAGGGTTTGTGTAGTCCAGAGTCTTGGGACTCTTGGTAGGATTTGAGGCCTGCTTAGGTTAGAAAAGGATATGGGGCACTGTTCTGCTTACCAAGAATGGTAAGGGAAACTGATTGACTCCTTGCTTGAGAAGAGGAGCAAGAGAACTTTCTTCCTTCAGCAGATCACAGTTATTTACTCTGGTCACTGGACTACCACTTTAAGCAGTAGTTCTCAAACTTCAGTGTGCATCAGACTGATTCAGAGAGGCGTTCAAACGCTGACTACTGACCCACAGCCCCACAGTTTCTGATTCAGTTGATCTGCATCAGGCGTTTGCTCTTTCTTCTGGTCTGGGGACCACACTTTGAGAATCATTGCTTTAGATCATCTTAGTAGTAGTCACCAGGTGCTCTCTCGTGTAAAGTGGTTGCAGGGCCTTTGGGTTGCTGATATCCTCTGAAAATTCTGAATCCCTTTGCATCGTTTATGAAATGTATGTCTTCTCTTTACATTCATCGAGATTAAGTTACAATATTATTGTTAACCAAAAATAAATTTGTCTATTAAACCCCAAATATAAAAATAAACAAACAACATCCCACACACAATACTGATTCTGTTGGTGTCTTGATCTTGGGCTTCCCACCATCCAGGGCTGTGAACACTAAATTTCTGTTGTTTATATAGTACATTACCCAGCCTAAGATATTTTGTTATAGCAGACCCAAAAGACTAAAATAGGGCTTCACCAACCTCTCCATCTCCAATCCTCTTGCACTCAACCACCCATTTTGGATCCAGCCCTAAATCTGATGCCCTGTTTACTACTGGAACACTGTGTAGTATGAAGTCATGAGGTATCTCATCTTCTTATGAATGTGCATTAGCTTTCTAGGGCTGTCATAACAAATTACCACAAACGGGTGGCCTTACACAACAAAAACCGGTTCTTGAGGTTAAAACCCCAAATCAAGGTGTCAGAAGGACGATGCCCTCTCTGAGTCTGAAGGCAGGATTCCTCATTGCCTCCTCTATCTTCTAGTAGGCCCAGGTGTTCTTTAGCTTGTGACACATAATTTCAATCTTGTTTCCATCCTCACATGTCAATCTTCCCTCTGTGTCTGTGTCTATGTCCAAATTTCCCTCTTTTTTAAGGACGACATCATGTTAGATTAAGGGCTCACACTGTTCCAATATGAAGTAGTCTTAGCTTAACTAGTTATCCCTGCAATGATCCTATTTCCAAACAAGATCACATCTTGAGGTCCTGGAAGGAGGGTGCCTAGGGCTTTGACATATAATTTTGGGGGACATAATTCAACCCCTAACAGTGTACAATTTGCATTTATTTTAATTACAGACTCTGTGACATCTATCGGCACAATTTCTCTACCCACCACCCACAGTGAACCACAGTGGACTGGTCCCATTTGGGTAACCCTTCTATATCAACCAGGTAGCCTCTGAGACTCCATGGGGTTCTAGAGGTCATGGATCTGTGTAGCTCAACTCATACCATCATAACCACAGTAACTGCTTACACATTTTTAATATGAGAAATAATTGTTAGGCATGCAAAATGTTTGTGTTGCCTTGATCAAGACTGGAAGCCAAGTTATCAGTCAGTTGCTTAAAGAGAAAAGAAGATACTGGAGCTGTGGGAATAGGAGACAGTTTTATAGGTTGGACATTCAGTGATTTCTGCACAGGACTCCACTGTGAAAGCAGTTGGAAGGGCCTCCATCTTGGTCAATGCCTGGCAAATGATTTCCATCCTTGGCTTACCTAACCCTCCACCCTTGCCATTGTATAAATATAGATTAATATCTTCAATCTGGTTAATGTCCAGTCTTACTGCCTGGGGAGCCGTTTGAGAGCTTTCAGGTACTCCTGAATCTCTGCTCTGATCCATTAGGAGTTCACACACAGCTTAACTCTCAGAGGGCAACTTCATTCCAAAAGTGACAGCTACAATAAAGAACTGAAAATGTCCCCCCTGTTCCAAAGAGCAGAGCGTGTACTGTGGTGGAACAGAGGAAGGGAAGGCAGCGCTCCCAGCAAAAGGACCCGCCTTGTTGGGACATTGTGAACTCTCAAGAACATGAGGGGAACAAACAAGGAAAGAGCCTGAAAGCCAAATGCGACTTCCTCATTTTCCCTAGAGCCAATTCTTTCTTTTCTTTTCTTTTTTAGTATGTGTTTGTAGTACTCA
The DNA here is from genome assembly GCA_004026905.1 of Hystrix cristata. Classification (NCBI taxonomy): domain Eukaryota; kingdom Metazoa; phylum Chordata; class Mammalia; order Rodentia; family Hystricidae; genus Hystrix; species Hystrix cristata. Next base: position 97,240 of record PVJO010002410.1, on the reverse strand, counting down.
GTTTACAGTCATCTTGAGGAGTGGGTACAGGTACATAAGGCAGCTTGTTTCTTTTTTAGCTCCCTTCCCCTCCATCCCACTTCCCTCCCTCCTCTTCTAAATCCCCTTTCCCTAGGGCCAATTCTTATAGTTTCCTCCTTTCTGTTCGCAAAGAGCAGCCAGCAAAAATTGAGATGACAACAGTGGGTTTTTTTTTCCTTCTTAAAGCTGGACTCAATCTGAAGCAGAATATTAATGGCAAAAAGCTCAATATCTCATTACCAATCCCCATGGGCATAGAGTCCCCAGAAAAGATAAATATTTGAATAGATGATGATAATAGGAATGATAATTTATAATCAGCATTCCACATGCATTTTCATTGACTTTCATTTTAAGCTAATACTTCGGAGTAAAATTTGCAGCAATTGTGTACAAATACATATTTTGAATTCTGAATTCAAGTTTTTGAGGGTCAGTAAGCCGGTGTTAAACCCTGGAGAAAGAGTAGCTTCCTTTTTGATTTAGGCAGGGAAAAGGCAACACAGTATCAAGATTTTTTTTTTCCTTTTTCTTTCAGTTTGTTGAGTAAAAATAGATTGAGCCTTACACCAGTTTTCTCAGAATCCTGCTTGAAGGTGAACTTGAGGTCGCCTTAATGGCTATCAAAATCACTTCTGATTGCTAAGCTTGGAAAACTCCCCCCACCCTTTTCTGTTTGAAATTCTGTCTTTGGGGGAACTTTAACCTCTTTCTGGGTTCTAATTAGCTTTTCTTCAATGACAAAAGTTCAGAGGAAAATGAAAATAGTCAGAAAGGTTTCCTGGGGCACAGGTTACAAAAGTAATGGGACACTTCATCTCTTCCTCTGAGGTGCTTCTAGGGATTAATGCCGCTGTCTTTAAAGTATCCTTTGGATCCAAGTCTCGCAAAGAACATACTGATGTATACAAGCAGACACGGTTCCCAAGGTTGTTGGTTGATTTATGCTGACCCACACTCCTCCACTCTCACAGATTTGTCTTCAGTGTCAGCTCTTACAAGATGAGTCACTCTTACATGGACTTTTCATAGACAGCCTGTTATAGATCCTTCCGAAGCCCTGCAGCCAGCGCATTCTGTAGTCAAGTACTTTTCCACTAAGTGGAGAATATTTTTCAAGTAGGAAAGGAATCTTCTGTCCATTTGGACATGGATAAGACTAACTGACCTAAGACTTGTCTCAAAAGACTCTATTCCAAAAGCAGTCCTTTGCCTTTATTTTCTCACTACTAAAAGGCCCAATCAAGTGATCTTTTTTTAAATTAAAGAGCATTCTCTTCTCAAAGATGAATTTATCGTTTGATTCATTTGACAAATATTTCCACAGCATCGACCGCATTTCAGGAAAGGGAACTGGGTTTAAAATTTAACTCCAACTCTCACAGAGCCCACGTACTACTGAGAAAGATGGATAAAAAGCAAGAAAGGCAAATAAACCCAATAGATTCCAGTAGTGACATGGTTGTTTTTGTTTGTTTGTGTGTTTGTTTTTAAGTATTTTAAAGGTAGGAGTCTTGCTATGTTTCCCGGGCAGGTCTCAAGCTCCTGGACTTGCTCCTGCCTCAGCCTCCCGAGTAGCTGGAACTATAGGTGCAGGTCTATATGCCTGGCAAGAAAATGTTAGGTCAGTTGATCAGGAAAGGGGGCATATGAATGTGACATTGATCTGAAAGATGAAACAAAAAAAAGCCATGAGAAGTGAAAGCAGTCTCTTTCCTGCAAAAGACTGTCAAGAGTAGATATTACAGAGCCAGAAGAAGCAGAAGTGAACTTTAGAACATTAAAGGAGCCAGAGTGTGCAACTTGGAAGGAGAGATGAGAAGAGAGGGCCCAAAAATATCCTTACTGCGGGGGACCTGGCAGGCCAGGATCAAAGTTTTCCAGGTGCAGTGAGGAGTCATCCAGAGATTGCAACCACGTGAGTCCAGAGGTCTGACGAAAGATGACCTGTCCAATAATTTGGTGAACAGTGACCAAAACCTTTTTTTCTTAAAATTATTTATAAAGTTTATAGCAACAGATAGTGGACTTTGTCACCTCAGTTTTGCAGCTTCTCAAGCTGGATATGACAATTTAAACAACTTTTCAAGATTCCCATGAAGTTTTTGCTGATGGGTTCTGATTTCATCTTCACAGCAACATTTTATGGACGGGTTGAACGATTGGTAGCTATAGATTACAGAGTAGTTTAGTCTTCTGCTTAGCATACCAATGTCAAAAAATCAACTGAAACCAACACCTTAACAGTTCTTTGAGGAATTTTTGTGTTTATATTGATTTCTTTTCTAAATTTTAAAATTTGCTTTAAAGTGTGCTTTTCTGATTTTTTACGATTTTAGCAATTTTTAAGATATTTTTTCTATTTTTTCCAAGCAACAAATCAACATGTTACTTTTGCTATTCGTATACCTAGTTAGTTAGGTGATGTGATCATTTTTGCCATTTTTCTAGTTTAAACTTTTTAGGATTTTTAACCCTTTATATTTTTTCCTTGACAATTTTACGTTAATGGCCAAGGAAATTCAAGTCTGAACTAGCAATTATACAGCCTCTTATGCTAATCCTTTTCAGTTATTCTTCCCACTAAGTTGAAAAATTACCTGTTTTCACACTAAGTCTTTCTGCAAATGGGTAGCGAATGTATAGAGGTACTCTTTCCTGGTTAGAAATAAAAATTTTAACATTTAGTAGAGGGCAGGCCCATATAAGCAAATTCTCACTTATTTGAAATACACTTTAATGTTAATTTAATATGTGAAAAAGAAGAAATATTATTGAAATAATTTTTAAACAAGTTTTAGATAAATCAGTAAATTTGATAAATTTATAGATTATTTATTTGGCAAACTGTCAATGGTGAGTTAAATTTCAGTCAACTGGAATTTGACAGGTTGATTATCAAATATGTAGCCAGGAATTACTCAATTTCCATTAATGAAGAAAGAACACTGACATAAGTGGAAAATGTTTATTGAATTCAAGTCTCTGCCCCTTGAGAAAAACATAACCTGCTTACAGATTTAAAGTGGTATTTTTTAAAGTTTCCAATCTTCAGAGTTACAGAAAATATTTAAGTCTGCTTTCAGCCAAGCATCTCTTTACATGCACACAGCTTTATCAAATTTACAAAGTGATGTATTTTCTACTGTATTTTCAGGGAGGATCTTTTAAAGAAATGGTCAGCCATCATAAATAATCTTTTTATAGGATGAAAACTAAATTACTAAGGTTAGCAGTCAGCTTCAATATATCAGAGACATGCATTTATGAGTGCTTCTCATTAAGTGTCTTCCTGGATTTTTTCTTCAACAAAGTTCCTGGTATACTGCCGGATGACTACAGAAAATGCTATTACAATTGTAGGATTTTATGATTTAAAAGTAATTTAAAAATCAATTCCCTTTGCCATTTACTCTAAGAGATACTTTCTTTGTATTGTTTTGAAATGTGGTCAAATGGAAGATGCTTTCTCTGGCCCTCATCATTTGCTAAGTCAGAGGGTATATCTTCCTTTCACTCAAGTTCATTTTATGAAATGGCAAATATTTTTGGTATGTTTCTGGGTTTTTGCTTTTTTTTCCTCTTTTTCTGAGGCAACACCAGAAGTTCCTTCTGAATTTGCCAGCATTATGTTCTATATCTTGCCCAAATGTTTCTATCTTTTGTATCCTTGTCTGTATTTTACTTTTCTACACAAACAGAAATTTAAATGAGTATATTATAAGCAAAGTGAAGCATTCTCTTCAAAGAAAGTAAATATACTTAAAATTTCCATGTCTTCCCTCACCTAATATAAAGGAGAATGACAAATTATTTGAATTAGACCTTTATATTTAGAAAACAAGTATTTCTTTTAGAGGGGTGACATCAGTTTTTTTCATTATTGTTGTTGCAATATTTTGGGAGCATTACAGCTTTTTAAAGTGCACTGATGGAGAGGGCTAAACAAGTGTCCTTTCCCAACAAAGATGTCCACGTCCCAATCCCCAGAAACTGAATTTGTCATTTCATGTGGACAAGGAACATTAGTATATGTGATTAAATTAAGGAACTTGAGATGGGGAGATTATCCTAGATAAAGTGGATGAGCCCAGTGTATCACAAGTTTATAAGGGGGAAGAACAAAGGTTAAAATAAAAAAAGAAGACATGATGTAAAAACAAATGTTGAATGGTGCCACCGCTAGTAGGAGGCCACAAACCAAGGAATGTGGGTAGCGTCTAGCGGCTGGATACAGCAAGAAGCAAACCTCCACCCAGAGCCTCCAGAAGGAACACAGCCCTTCACCATCCCATCAGTGTCTGACTCTGAATACTGCACAATAATAAATTTGTGTTGTTTTGAGTCATTAAGCTTGTTGTAATTTGTTCATGGCAGCAATAGGAAACTAATTCACATCAGAGTCCTCTTTAATGGGCAAACTTTCTTTGAAGAAAAAGTCTTTACAATTTTAAAGGACATCTTAAAAATCCTCCATAGTCATTCCTCGTAAGTTCTCTTCCATTTTGGAATTTTGGTTCCAGGAAGAAATAGTATGACCTTGGGGCAGCAAAGCAAATTTGGGTAGATCCTGACAAGTTACCCAAGCCTGAAGCACTAGCCCAGGGATCAAGCAATTACAGTAAAAGGCCCAAGGCTTTGACTCTGAGGTCTCAAATTGTCCTCAAATTAGGCTGTTTTTCTTTCCTTATCTTTCAAACTAGCTTTCTTCTGTACTTCATGCATGATGATCACAGAAATCCAATATACATCAAGTTAATCTAGTTAGGAACCTCCTGAGGAAAGAGGACTTAGAACAACTGTGGCAGAAAGGTCTCAAAAGAACCCTAATTAACCAGCTTGAATCATGTGGCCAAACAGGATCCATCATCGTGGCCAGAGAGACGACACGCTTTGACTGGTCTGGGAGATGACGTACACTGATTGGCTAGTCTGAGAGTAGTGCCTGCCCTTGTGGCAGGAAGTTGGATTAGTCTCAACTAAACCTAACAAAATTTTGTTCTCCTAAACAATGAGAGAGTTAAAAATAAGTATCAACAAAACCAACTTTTAAAAGCTGTGTCATTATGGGAAAAGAAAGAAAAAGGAAGAAAAAAAGCTCTAAGATTTTCTGGTTCTTAGGCAGCATTCTTTGTGAAACCTGGGCACACTCCCTATGGCTATTAGAGTACCCTGTGTGCTTCCAATAAATTCTCCCATTTTCTTACATCGAGAGTATTTATATGTTTGGCATCTGCATGACCCCTGATTAGGGAACATCAACATAAAGTATCTTTAATAAACCAAAGTACCAGGGAATGTTTTATTGCTAACACTATTACTGATACTTGTGGTGGAATTTTTTTTTTGCGGGTGAGGGGTTCCATGGATCAAATTCAGGGTCTTGCACTTGCTAGGCAAGCCCCCTACCACTGAGCTAAATCCCCACTGTTTGTCGTGGAATTCTTTCCCCCAGTAATATCCCCCTAATTTCCTTTGGGGCTATACTCTTGGTTCCCTTGTTTTAGGTGGGCCTGGCCAAAACAAAAGTTCCAGGAGTGGGACACATGACTCAGCCTTACCACTCAGCATATTCTATTACCTGCATCACAGTGCTTGGCTCGAGGATGTGCAACCTGGGATTTCTGCATGGAAACTGTTGGGAGAGACTTCTTCTACTGAACTAGAACTTTGAGGACATAAAAGCCACTAAAATCTATCTTACCACCATGAAGGAAAAGAAAGCCCTCCTGAAGATAAAGGAAAGTCAATTAAGAAATGGAGAGGACTACTGAACCTTGGTAAAGTAATCTGAGCTTATGGATCCAGCCATGCTCAAGAAACTCCTAGACTTCCCACTATGTAAACCAACAAATAACCCCTTTTTATTTGCATTAGCTTCAGTTAGACTTCATTCATTTACCATAGGAAAAATTGCTACCAATATTCTAATATATTTTTAGTTACTTTTTCAGTTATATTAGTGTCAGTATTTTATTGTTGTACAAGTCACCCTCAATTTAGTGTGTTACAATAATGATTTTTTTGTCGCCACGATTCTGGGGGTTCTGAGGGTGAACCTCTTTTGGTCTTACTTAGCTTACCCATCAGCTGCTTCCTGCTGCTTTACCAGATTAGGACTGGGCTTAGTGCTGCATAAGGCTGTTCACACTCAAGGAGGCTAACACAGGATTCTTCACATGGCAGCCTCAGGGCTGTGCTCAGGGACAAGTCCCAAAACACAAATACTCATCAAGCATCTGTTTTTACCATGTGCAGATGTTTCCACTGTCCAAAGCAAATCTTATGGCTAAGCCCTGAGTTAGTGTGTAAGGAGCTAAAATAGTTCCTATGGCTATTAGAGGGATATTACATCAAGACACCATCAATACAACAATTTATCTAATTTTAAAAAATTCTAAAGTGCTTTCAAATATACTTGTATATGTGAGCATCATCATAATCCTACATAATACTCATAATCAGTGTTAGTATTTTATCAGTTGAGATAGAATTAGTCAAGCCAATCAGGAGCGAGAACACTATCAGAAATTTGAACAGGGAAATATAATATAAAGTTTTATTGACTGGTAATTGAGAACTAATAATGAGAGGAGTAAAAGAGAAGTCCAAAGAATTATCTGGAGGTCAGAGAGAGTAGTGAAGAAAAGAACAGACCTGGAAGAGGGGCTACATTGGGGGCCAGAGGAGTGTGGCCTAGTGGATGCTGAATTTTACTGCGTTATCCCAGCCTGAGACGGTTACCACCTGAGGCTGCTGAGCAGGGAACTATGAGCCTTTCACCAGAGTGCCAGCAAAACTCACAGAAACGTGAGCGCTCCTGGTTGCCCTATATTCATGCCATTTGCAGTTGTGCCACGGGGGTGAGAAAAAAACCACTGGAACCAGGAGAAGCTCCTTCCACCTGCAGCCTCCCTATAACTCGCTCTATTGACAAAGCATTATGTAAGACTAGATGACAGAGGAGAGTATTCCACTATCACAAAAGCAAGGCACTAACTGACAACAGGCACAGTCTACCAGTTTGGCTTCTCCACTTCCGTATGCACTGTTTCAGACATCTGAACTCCCACATGAAAACAAAACACCTCTACGTTTCTACGTAGCAAAATACAGCCCTCCTTCTTAACGGATTAAGTGTTCGCTTTTTCTTCAAAATGAGGAGATGCACTATCCCAATAGCGACTGTAATTACTATCTACATTAATTACTCTCAAGTCAGTCACAGTTGCAATGAACATTTTATTACTTACATTCTAAAGTTCATTCCAAAATTTACATAAAAAGATAATAGTGGGAGGAAGTGATAAACCATGTTTATAACATATAAATGATATAATGAGCACAGAGAAGATTTGCACTAAGATAGTCTTAGTGTTTGTAATGAGGCCATAGTTGATAATCTGTGACTTCTTTCTTTTACAATCCATTCTGTCTTTATCCTCAAGCAGATCCTTAGGTAGTTAGGGTTCTTCACATGATGAGATAACCCAAGCCTTCATTCCCTAAGAGTTTGAGTTCTGAGCCATCCTGCTTTGTATCTTGTTTCTCTGGATTTGTATTATGTTATTAATCATGCAAGTACTAAGAAGAGCTCTAGAGAATCTTCCATGTTCCACACATAGTCCTTCTTGGTCCCATTGTGCAGTAGCAACTCAATTTCCCCTTGGTAATTGGGACCCGTCATTGTAGCTAATTAACTCTTTTTCTGCTAATTGACTCGGTGGCACAAGTTACCAAAATGGCCCATTTGGCAGTCTCTTCTTCCAGCAAGCTGCAGTATCACAAATTAGGGCAATGAAGGGTAGATTTGGAGCTGAGAAATGATGACTAATTGATAACTGACATGGTTGTCTCTGCTTTTCATGTGAGAAGACTATGATTTGGAGAGAAGAATGGATGTGTCTCGCATCAGCTGCCAACAAGAGGCAGCATCCTGGACTTAGGTCCTCAGACCTCAGATCCAAATGTTCCTTTATGTTTCTTGAAAGATGGTAGCTCAGGTAAACTGGATCCAGCCCAGATATGAAACTATAAAACCTGGGTCTGAATTCTACCACTGGCTCACTGTGGTACCAAGTCTCTCAAGAATTCTGAGCCTCAGTGTTCTTATCTATAAAGCCAGGATACTAGCTTCCAATTGATAGGATTCACTTGAGCATTGAATGAGTTAAAGGTTTATGAAAGTACCATGTAAAATTTAGCAGATTGCACAAAGCCAAGGTATCATTATTAAGGATTGTACGGACTCAATTTACTGCTTACCCATAGGAAATTTTGGTTAATTCTTTAGCACTGTTTAGTTTATGAAAAATGGTCTCTATGAGGGTAAGCTGCTGCCACCAAAGAGCAAAAGAGGTGAATTCTAAAATCAGCAGGAGCCAGGCGTGGTTGTGGTGGCACATGGGAGGTAGAGGCAGGAAGACTGCTGTGAGTTCAAGGCCATTCTGAGCTACACAGTGAATTCAAGGCCAGCTTGAGCTACATAGTAAGACCCTGTCTCAAAAAACAAAACAAAACAAACTAAAATCAACAGGAAAAGTAGAAGAACTGGGCAAGGCCTGGGCTTGAGGGAATACATAGAATTCTTTGTACCAGTAATCTCTGAACCTCAATTATTTTTGCCAAATACTTCTTTCAAGTCATTTTGGGAAATGGCTCACTGCCTTTTCTATTTTATTAAATCTAAGAACCTCATTAAGTCAAACTACCAGCGATGGGTTGTCAGCAGGAAGAAAATGGGGAAAATCCTCCTTCAGTGTTTGATCATGAAAACCTTTCTAACAAACTCAAGACAAACACATTCCCCTCCTACTGCCTATTCACACAAGATTAACTATTGTGCCTGTTCACAATAGTCAATCATCATTTCTTCCCCATTTAAGAGCTGCTTGCATGAATTAGGAAATGGAGAACAGTAGGCTCCAGTACATCGTTTCACATTCTCAGCACCAGAAATACGGCTTCATTAAATGCAATTAGGACACTGACACTATTTTTATTAAAAAAAGGAGCTAAAGCTTCATGCCTCCAAAATAAAGAGAGAGCTGGAGAAATTAAAGTTTACTTTTCACTCTCTAATACTTGATCCCGGCTGTTTCCAGATTTTGATTGTTGCACATTTCATAGATCATTATTTCCAGTCCTGCCTAACAAATGTCTTCACTTCTTGCCTTTACTCGCTACATCCATGTCCCCACTGATAAGTAGTTGAACAAGTTTGAAGGGAAAAGCACAATTTTCCATGCTCAATTTATGAAAATATCTTTTTCCACATAGTTTTCAGAAACGTGTTATTGAAGTGGAACTACTTTCTTATATCTGTCCGAATGTTATTAGATTTGGGGGCGCTGGAATCTCCTTCTGGAGGTGGTTTCACGGTTCTCTCTCGGTTCTTTCTGCCTGAGAGAAGACTAGGTCAAGACAAGCACAAATGGTAGCAAATTTTACCAGAAGAAGGAAAAGAAGCAAGCTCGGCAGAGCAAGTTTGGGCCAAGTAAAAGTAGGAGAAGAAGAACACCCTACAGTGTGCGGGTGGGCTACCATACCAGTGAGAACGCAATTGCAAAAATTCAACACGGGACTGTGCTTTTCGTATCACCCACTTCTCACGCTGAATCGGGTCCAGGCCATCCTGTGGAAAACCTGCTCAAGTTCTCGCGAGAAGTCCACATTCAGATCTCTGGGACCTCTTCTCTGCATGTGTCCTGTTAATTACAAAATTAACAGGTCATGCCTACTTCGCCTGCCAGTTTTGCTACACCCTAATCTCCTGTCTCATGAGTGTCTAATTTGGTGCCTGGCATACAGGCATGCAATAAATATTTGTTAGATGCAAGCCTTTTGATTCACTCATAACATGGCCTTTTACCAATGAAAGAATCTTATATGAAGGCTCTAAACTATTTAGATGGCATTGAAAATAAACCAGTTTGGTGCTATAATGCCAAACTAAGTTTTTTTTTTAAAGAATCAGTTTTCTCTAATTATAAAAATGATATGGTCATTTTAGTTTTTTCTGGAAAATATAAGAAAAAATAAATCAGAAGATAAAACTTATCCATAGTCTCAACTATCCATAGTCTCACCACCTAGGAGTTTTAACATTTAAGTATATTTGGTATCTCTCTCTCTCCTTCTATCTTTCTTTAAGAGCATATGATACAATTTTACATTTAGTTTTTTCACACAATATATTATGAACCTTTTTCTTATCGTTGTATAGTCTCTGGAAACAAAAATTTTAATAAACACATAAAACTTCATAATATGCTTTTATATACATGTATGTGTGCCCCCTTGGTGTGTGTGTACATAGATAGGAAGACAGATATCCACACACATACCTGGATTTATTGCTTATAGTAGTAAAGGACACACACACACACACACACACACACAGAGAGAGAATACCACAAAACATAAAGGTCAATTTATTGCTTACTATAATAAGGGAGAACTATGTTGGTCAGGCACAATCTTGCTGAACAGAACAGATTGATAATTTTATACAGGAGTTTGGGGAAGTATGGAGCTCAGGGATTAGCAGAATTTCAGGGGCATAAGTGATTGACATCAATTGTAGAAACAGAACTGCTGCTGATTGGTTTGTATTGAGACGAATACTTGTTGCACTGACTCCATTCTTGATTGACTAACTTTCAGACGGACTGTCACTGATTGGTTGGCTTGCCATAATATGTTCATTGAAGCCCAAAACATTGACTGAGAGAAAGAATTTAAAACCCTGCTATAGTGGTACTTGTTACCATGGTTACAGAACAATCAACCTTTTTCCTAGGAATATGGGGAAATTTTTTATTCTCAATACCATAATTTACCTAATCATCCTCTCATTACAAGATAATTGTATTATTTACAATTTTTCCACTTTTATAAATAATGCTCCAATGAGCACTCTAACAAATCTTCATGCGCATCTCTTACTATTTTCTTAGGAAGGATTCCTAGTAGACCAGTGATTCAACAGATGATTTTCTTTTAATTTGTGAAAATAATACAAGTTTTTTATAGAACATGTAAGAAATACAGTTACATAAAATAGAGAAAAGTAAATTATCCATAAGCCCCCTGCCTGTACACCATACAGTCCCTGTGCAATGTTGTGTGTTTATCCTTCTAGTCATTTTTTGTATTTCTTCAGGTCTATACAAAGAAACAAATGAAAAAATTCCTGGTAGTACTCCTTCCTGCTTTGCTTTCTTCACCTAATTAATTACTGTGCATCTCTTCCCTTGTCATCATATAGGCTCATTAGTGGCTGAATAACCTGGATAACCTGTGTGTTTATATCTGAATATAAAGTCATAATTTATTGACTTTTTTCTGTTGTTGAGTATTCAGGTATCCCTTCCTCCCTCTTGTGTTTATTCCTACATGCTTATCTTCCTGCCTTCTTCTATACTTTATTATAATTAATATTATAGCATGTAAAATTTTGTTATTGTAAACAATGATGATTGCATGTATTTGTACCTGAATGTTCACATGGACCTAAGTTTATTTTCTCAAATCTAGGCTGGTTATTTAGGATGTCTATTTTTCTCCACTCTCTGAAACACTTCGTTGCATTATTTTTTTCTGCTCTTTGCCAATTGTATAAAAAGAAATACTACTACGCTAATTTGTATTTCACTAAGTGGGAGGTTGTAAACTGTTTTCCAGTTTTGCTGTTAAACTTCATTTCGTCTATTAACCTTTTGTTCATGAACTATTCTCTTTTTCTGTAGGCAGGCTTATATTTTCACATATGGTTATTAGCATACTTCGTATAAGACATGTTTACCCTTGTGATATTCTATATTACCTTATTATTTGCTTTAAATTTGATTTTTAGTGTTTTAAAAATCTCTTTCTGCGGAAATTTTCAAATTTTCAGAGGTCTTATCCTTTACATATAATACTGAAGAGAATGGTGTAATGAATTTCTATGAACGAATTACCCAATTTCAATAATTATCACAGTCCCCTTATGTCTTTTATGCCTCCCAGTTTCTTTCTTATATTGTGGATTATTTTGAAGCAAATCATAGACAACGAATAACAAGTGATGAACGAATTTCATCAGTAAATATTTCTGTATGCATTGATATAGACTTTTTAGTAAATACTTAGTACTATATTGAAATTTTAGTACTGGAGATTGAAGCCAGGGCCTCACACATGCTAGGTAAGTGCTCTACCACTGAGCTAGAAATCCAGCAAGGCATCCATTTTAAAAATCTAATGATACTACTACCATACCAAAAAAAATGCCCTATAGTAATTCCTTAATATCATAAATATCTTTATCATTAAATATCTACTCAGTATTAATATTTTCCATCTGAATATTTCAATGTTTTCATATTTCCATTTGTGTATACACACACATACACACACACACACACACACACAAAAATCATTGGATTGTCAAATTAAACTTACCCAAATCAAAGATTTTACCCAGTGTCGACCTGCACAAATAATTTCAAAAGTATAGGTTATTAAGAGGCTTAAACAGGAGCAAGAAGAGCCTCAGAGGATGAAGCAAACTCCCTTTGGGAGTGGCCTTTGGAAGCCTGGCAAAGCAATGCCCAACATTGAACAAAGTGGAAACATCTGGGCTACCCTGCTAGGTGCTTTAGGAGAGAATGGAAGAAGGCTAGAGGCAAGTGGGTGCGCTTGGGTGGGTGGGTGACATTCGGTGCAGGGATAGAAGGTCCACCAGAGGATTCTGTCGTTGGAGGGCAGAGGACACACATTTTCCCAGGCAATTAGAATGTGCTGGTGGGAGTGCCACACTGCCAACGCTCAGAGCAGAGACTAGGAAAGGTGGCTTCAGGGTTGGGCCTGTTAATATCTGTAGGGATGATGTGGCCCTGATGGCTAAATGGCTTAGCCACCAGAAGCCAGGCAGCCATAATCACCTTAATAACTGGAGGTGTAGAAAGGGAAGTCCAAGGGTCTTGGCCCACAGGGAGTTGTGGAAATAACTAATGAGCATGGCATCTTCAGGGCAAAATCAACAGGATGCTGACAAGGTAGTGCTTAACGGCTCTAAGAAGGAGGCAAGAATGAAGAAACAGTATATGAAAGTGTCTATTTCATGTCTCCTCATCAAAAGTGAGTGTTATTTTAAAAATAGTATTTGCCAAATACTCAGGTATGTTTTACTAAGGATTATGCAAATAGAGACAGAAAGTAAGCCTTCTTGTGGAGAAATTGCTGGCTTCTTTTTCTCCGAACTCTGCTGATTCTCCATCTCCAAGTATATTTCCTAAATGAAATTTGTTGGCCTCATCCATCACCCACCCACGTGGCCAGCACACATTAGCAATGGGATGGGTGGCCTAATAAACTTTAAAGGCTGACAGAGCCATCTACAGCCTATTGCTAAATTACCCCCACGCTCTCCTTGAGATCAGACTCAACGGTTCATCTCATTTGGTGCCCCCAAAACTCAACTCCAGACCTTTAGGTAAGCAATAGAGAGCTTGCTAAGTGCTTCATAATGAAATTGAAAGGGCAACAACACGAAAAGCAGCACAACATTTCGTCAGTGTCCCACCTTCCTGATGTAGAACCTGCTCGCTTAACCTTCTTCACTCTTCTCTGTCTGGCACTGCATCTTGGCAGTTCTTGGAAGCATCTATGCTCTGGGAGTTCTTATCTTTCCCTTGCCATTTCCTCTTTCTAGAATATTTTCCCTACCTCCACTTCCCCAAACTCGATAAATTCCTGATCATCCTTTAAGAGTCATTGCAGATGTCACGCAGAGGCTCCTCTCCTTTCCTTGGAAGTCTAGATTAGGTTGCTTTCCTGTGTGCCTACTCCTTACAAGACAAAAAATGTGCCCTCAGAGGGTCAAGGAAACCAACAAAGAGCTCATTCCTACCCCTAAGCCTGAAGGAGTAAAGGGAGAGAACAGTGTGATTGGCCCCCTCTCAAGAGCTGAGTCCACGGAAGAGAAGTCAAAACCAGCCCTGGGGAATAAATGCTCTGAATTCACTGTCTTGCTCGGTCCTTCCAGTATCCACCAGTACACCACACTAACCAGTAAACAAAGGGCAAGAAAGCCTGGGTTAGTTTCCTGGGGCAACAAGTTGGAGAACAGATGGCAAATAGTCAGTAGCTACCATGCTCCTATTGTAGCCCTTTATCGAATGGTGGTGTATTTGCTGATTTGCTTATTTCAGCTTGGAGATAAATCCTGCATTCTGAGGGCCTCATATATGTAAATGTTCAATTTATACTATATGAGATGCTTGGAGTAATGCCTGGCATCTATAAACATCTAATACATTTAGCTCCTCCTCTCCTCTTCCTCCTCCCCCTCCTCCTCTCCCTCCCCTTGGTGGCAGTGTTGTATTTGTTATTTGATCAAGGCACTAATAGAAACACTATAAAAGATGCCAAGATGCTTTAGGCAATGCGACTGCCATCAAAAAGCTTGTGACCTTTGACCTGGACAGCCCTTTTAATGGGATTACATCCAAGCCACCCTTTTACACTGCTAGGAAGGTTTCTTTGACAGCCCATAAAGACAGGTAAACTACCAAGATAAACACAGCCCAGAGATTCCTGAGGCACCGACAGCTTAGCAAAGCTTAGCGCTTTCTCTACATTCTTTGCCGCAGCTTACACTCAGGTCCTGGTTGAGGGAAATACTGGCTTTCCAATATCCACACCTGCAAAAGAGAGAAGAGAGGATTATTCTTGAAAGGGGCTTCAAAAAGCACATCTGTACGATCCATTAATGTAGCAAAACTGGATGGTGGGATGAAGAGCACTGCAGCTGTGTACGAAGCAAATGGGGACTGCATCCCTGACAGGACCACAGCACGGAGACTTGGTCCCACCTTGGCTCTGTTGGCCTCAAGATTTTTAGGGTGACATAACTAGCACACCAACACCACCATCATCATTCATATTTCCTAAGTGTCCATGGTGGGTATCACAAGTCAGAACAATTCCTATTGTTAAAATCAAAACACAACAGAGAAAGAAGGTCATTTTTCATACTTATTTTCCCCAAGGAAGTAGACAGGAAGGGAAGTCATTGGATTCATTTAACAGTGGTATAAATTTTTTTGTCTTGTTTTTGGTGTTTTGGTTCTTTTTGTCTTATGATATGGGGGACTGAGCCGGGGGCCTTCATGCTGAGCTGTGCCTCCAGAGCTCTTTTAGTTTTTATTTTTGAGACAAGGTCTCTCCAAATTTCCCAGGTTGACCTCCAACTTGTAAACTTCCTGCCTTCGCCGCTAAGAGTGATTACAGGCACGTGCCATGAGGCCCATTTGCGGGTATTCTTAGAGGGAACTAAGAAATCATCAAAATGATGATAATCACGGTTAACATTTACAGAGCTTTTACTATTTTGGATCATTTAATACTGGTGATTAATCCTCATTCAGATGGAGAGGGGAATGGGAGTAACATTTATTAAGCACTTAGTCTCTGGTAATGTGCTATGTTCCTTATGTACACTCTCATTAAATCCTGAAATGGTAATATTTTTCAGATGAGGGAAAAGTTCAGAGTGTTTTTAGTTCTTTGTTGAGGTCTTAGCACTAGTAAGTGGTCGATCAGTGGCTCAAATTCAGTTTTACCTGACCCTCCAAAGCAATTATTTCAGTATTTTTTTTAATCATAGTGTTTATTCCTACATTATAGAAACAAATATCAAAGTTTACATAGTGGTTCACAAAGCTGACATTGACATTTTGTCCAGAGAATATTTCATTTCTCCTGAGAAAGGCTTGTTCTAACCCCAGAGAGCTAGCTGCCTCACCAGCCCTCCTCATGATACAGTGATCAATCGCGTAAGGAAACTTTTCCTTAAACTAATTTGAAGTGAGTACCCAAGGTCTCCCAGTGGGATTACAAGCCCCATTGCAACTTTAATGATGGGGCAGGTCCTTAATTCACTTTTTCCATATTATATATTGAGACAGACATATTACTCTTCACATGATGTAACTGTAGTCAGATCATTGTGTTTAGAAGACGGAAATCAATCTCTTTACTATGTGGTTGCACACTTTCTGAAGGAAGCATGATTTGAAGTGCATTATGAGAAAATCTATTGTTTATCTTGTTAAGCTGGTTGGAATATGACCATTATTTTCATCTATTAGAACCAATCAGATGTCTTATCCTTTTTTACTCTTCTTATCACAGATTATTTTATCTAACAGTAAATAGCTAGGGCTGTAGGGAGTATGTGTTGGGGAGAAGAGAGACTGTTCTACAAGTATATCACCTTTGAATTACAGAATTTATAGTGTGTACAGGAAGATAAGATGCATACAGTAGATATGAAGAGAGCTAGCACAACCGGCAGAATCGCTGCACATTTTAAGAGTTGGCTGGTTATGTTCTCAAAGTCCCTTGCAAAATGAATGTGTGAAACATGGAATATTTCTGCATGGGAAGATTGTGATATGGGTCTGATATTCCAAGCTTCATCCACACAAATTATTTAACAGTATTATAAGACAAAATTGTCCAAAATCCTTACCCTCCTTTTAAAAAAGTTTTGAGACACAGTCTTGCTCAGTTGTCAAGCTGCCCAGGCTGAGCCTGAATTCATGGTCCTTCTACCTCAGCCCCCCCAGAATACCACGATTACATACCAGTGCCATCACCTGGAAGGCTTCCCCAGTCTGCCTTCTGCTCTCCTTTCCAATGTCTTTTATTTTATTTTATTTTAATGGTACATTTTAGATATACATAGTGATAATATTCATGATAGGGAATTTGTACCTGTATGTGATATATCTTGCTGCTTCTTTTTTCCCCATCCCCCTCCCCTCCTTTCACCCCTCATCCTTCCTTATTTACAAAAGCTTTGTTTCCATTTTTTTCCTTCTATTCATTTTCCTCTTGTCCCTCTGTTCCTTTCCCCCTCCTTTGTTCCCCTTCCCATTTGAACAATATCTTCCCTTTCCCAATATAATACATTTTAGTCCTTATTTACACTTTCAGTTTCTCACACCAGAGAAACAATGCAGTATTTAAGCATGTGTCCAATTTATTTCGCTTAAAAGTATGGTCTTAAGATGCATCCATTTACCTACAAATATCTCAAGCTTATCGTTCTTTATGGCAGAGTAGTACTCCACTGTGTAAAAACCCAATCTCTTGATTCTCTTCCCTCCTTCATCCTCCTAAATATATCATTCTGGTCTCCTTTTGGTGCCCAGTGATCTGCCCTGTCCCAGGCCTTTCTTCTGCCCCATCCGTGTCTCACATCTTCACTAACCCTAGTCATCCTTCTAGATCCTACCTAAATATTCTTCCTCGGGTAGTGTTTTCTGATCCCCAGACCAAATCTTCCTTTCAAACACTACTATGGACCTGCAGCTTGCCTTTTGCAGTCTTTACTACACCAGCAGAAATCTCTTTAGTGTCTGTTGTCTCCCTCCCAGCGTGTTTATTGTGAGGTAGGAGGAAAGGCTGTAGGCAAAGAGCATGCATGTAGTAGGCTCTCCAAGCACACGAGTTCTTCCTGTGCTGTGAGAACAGACGTGCTGGGGACTGCTCCTCCCTCATGCTCACTCAAAGATGCCTCCCAAGCTTGCTGCTGAAGCCTCTCTAGCTCTGGGAGGGGCTGAGCGGTGGCAGGGTGGCTGAGGCAGCTCAGGAAAAGCCCTGGCACATCGCATCTGTCCAAGGACAAGCGGACAGGCACAGAGCAGCTCACAGGGCCGATTCAGGTCAGCAAGCCTTAGCTTGCTGCTTGCTCCATGTGCTGGCCAAACAAAAGCAGCCTCCTGAAAGCGAAGCCATTACAAACAAACAAAGCACACACACACTCTGATGACGATGATTTGATGACGGGGTCTTGATTACGGACTATCTTGGATGTGGATTAGTTGCTTGGGCTTACGAAGAAATCAGATCATGTTTAGTTTTCCCAGGAGAGAGAAGTGGAAAGAAAGAGAGAGAATGAATAGGAATGAATATGACAGTGTATATATAGACTCCAGCAGGGCTCTGCAGGGGCCCAGAACGGGCATTTGGGAAAACTCTTGGGTAGCCATCCTTGAATTGCATAGATCACCCTTGTCCTTCCCACTGAAGCTCTGCAAGCACTGAGGCACCATTAGAAAAAGTTAGTGGCTTGCTAAACCCAGCATCTGTGGCTAAGTTTCTGAGACAAAAATGCCTGAAGTTTCCCACATTCTAGCAGGCTTCTCTAAAGTATTCACAACAGACAGGCAACATGGCAAGCCAAGGGGCTGGGAAATCTGGGACAAGGGTCCAGGAAGAGTCTGCCATTGGCCAGCTTGGTCATCTTGGGTGCAAATTGCTTAACCTCCCAGAGTCTCCTTTCTTTATCTGCAAAAAGTAACCAATAAAGTACTGCCTACCTCATGGGGTGATGGAGAGAAGCCAGGACTCAATCAGTGTCTTGCTCAGCCCCTGGTGAAGTGATAAACAACTGGGATTGTTTTTCAAATATTGTTCCAGTTTATCTGCTTACCCTTGAACGTTTTTGGAAGCCTTTTTCCGAGAAGCTGTGACCTAGCATTCAACCATTTTTATTTGTTGAAAAGCTTCTGTAAATCAAAAGCATAAAAGAGGACTGACTGAAAAAAAAAAAAAAAAAAAAAAAGAGGACTGACTAAGGGAAGTATTTCTGTGGGAAAAGATCAATTTCAGACCCAGGAAGGGCAGCTGAGAGGCAGAGGGGACCTCTCAGGCATGTTCACCTCATCAAGCCCCCTTACTGGCTAAAGCACAGTGACTGTTTGAAGTCCCCAAGCTGACCTCCAACAAATAAGTAAGGCCCAGCAGGTCAGTAGTTTGCAATTGTTTCCAGAGATTTCTGTTATTTTTATATTGGAAAGTTTCCCTTGGTCTCTGTAAGAATGGAATTTCCATTTAATAATTGAGAAGGCCTTGTAAGGAAGCAACATCCCCGTTGCTGCTACTGCCAGGAAGATGGATTGACCTGGAAATGCCAGAACAAAGGAAACTTTTTTCTCCTCCCTGAAACAGAGCCTTTTATAGAGGTTCCCAAATGCCCGTCTGTGCCCTTCATGTACTGCAGTCACTAGGAACACTCCCTTGGCACATGCCTGTAATCTCAGCACTTTGGGAAGTGGAGGCAGGAGAATCACAACTTCAAGTTCCCTCTAGGCAACTTAATGAGAGATTGTCTCAAAATAAAAAATTAAAAAGGGGCTAGAGCTGGCCGTGGTGGTGCACCCCTGTAATCCCAGCACTTGGGAGGCTGAGGCAGGAGGATGGCTGTAAGCTCAAGGCCAGCCTCTGCTACATAGTGAATTCAAGGGCAGCCTGAACTAAATAGTGAGACCTTGGCTCAAAAAAAAAAAAAATGTGGGAGGGCTGGGATGTAGCTCAGTGATAGAGTGCCCTGAGTTTGATCCCCACTACCCCCTACACACACCCCAGATACCAGCACCCCATGCAAGATGTGCAGAGTCAGATGTGAGGGTGACCTGGCTGGGACATCTGTCACCTCATTGATCGCCAGGGTTGATTGGGCTGTTCTGGCTGGCTGGGCGGGTGTCCCCTTCCTCCCTCACTGTTCCAAGTGCGTCCCTTCTGAAGCGTCGCGCTCAGTCAGAGAGGACGACCACCCCCAGTTGAGGAGGACCATTTCTTAGGTCAAGGGTGTGCAAGAAGCCACGCTCCCCTGCTAGAACCTCCCAGATGTGCTCTCAGGGTGTGCAGAGTCTCCTGGGAAGGGGCTCAGGAATCCGTGTTTCTAACAAGCTCCTCTGATGATCAGTCGCCTACCTAGGCCTAAGAAAATCCGATGGAAGCTTACCTTGGGCTGTCAATGCTTGAGGGCTGCTTGGACCCACCACAGTCCGAGAAGGCTGATAGTCTCTAAGTACGTACCCAACACTTTTGGAGCGGACATCCAGTGCGAGACGGGGAAGACAGCGGTGGAGCCCTCAGCCTTTCTCTGCTATCTGCTGCAAATCAGCTCTTGCCTCAAACGTCCCAACTTCACTCTGCAATCATATTTGTATGATTCCATGCACATGCAATGCCCAGATAGACAAATCTAGAGAGATAGGAAGTAGAATGTGGTTGCCAAAGGTTAGGGGTTGAGGCAGAAGGACTGTGGGTAAAAACTAACTGGAGCCAGGTTGTTTGAGGGGTAAGGATCCAAGTCCCAGGGCAAGGAGGTGAAATAGTGATTAAAGAATTGGCTGGATTTTTCAAAACATTTTAAGACAATGCCCAGTTTTATGAGAATCTTTCAGTAGTTTGTTCCTCCACTAAGATCACAGGACTATAGGTGATTGCCTAGCTTTGTGGAAATAATAAGAACTCCAGCTGCCTGAGATCCAATTTTGATTCACCCATACGAGGATTGTTACTTTACCTCTCGTGGCCTTGGACATCTGTAAATAGAAATCTTGGTGCCTTGCTCATAGCGTGATTCTGAAGAATAACTGAAATAATTGATATAGAGAACCTGCCATATAATATCTGCTCAGCAGAAAATAATAGCAAATATTACTATTATTTACCTTCCAATGGCATGCATGGTATGTTTCCTCATTTGGACTCTAAGCTCTTCTGAGGATAATTCTTTGATTCCCACACAGCTTGTGACGTACTATCCTGTATTCCGAAGCACAGAGAGAATGAAGGAAGGAGAGGGTGCAGAGGACAGCTGTGAACACCTGCGCAGGCCCTCCTTCCTAGAGCCCTCTCTCCTGGCCCCATTTATCCACCAAGCTTGGAAGTAGCCTCCCTGGAGCTTTTATGAGCGACTTCTCTCCTACTCTCCCTTTATCTCAGCCACAGCTGGGTGGGTTAGGCGAAGACAGCCAGCCCAAGTTGGCCGGTGAGGTAGGGTTTTTTGATTTGTTTTCTTTTCCTGGGGATTTGTAATTAGATCCAAGAGATTCCAGCTTGTGTCTTCCAGGCCTCTTAAAAAAGGGTGCATAAACCTAACAGTAAGCAGCTTTTTTTACTACAAGCATAAAATCAAGGCCCATAGCAGGGTGTGGGCACAAAAGACACTCTTGTGTTCTACCCTAGTTGTGTTTGTGACCTACTGATACAATGTGATTCATAATGCTTCCAAGGAAAGTTTTAAAGCATAAAACAATGTTCTCATTATAATACTAAGGTTAAAAAGAATAAGTAGAAATTATGTAGATTTCACCTTAGAAGAATTGTAGATGGTTTTATTTTTGTTTTTAAAATTTTATGACTTTTCAAGAAAAGTCTAGATACAGTGGTGGTAGGTGGACTATACATCCTCTCCCCTCTTTCTCTTTAAAAATTTAACTCCTCTAGCCTCCATGTTCTCAGAATTCTAGTTATTTTGATAGCTGATAAACTCACACAGGTGTTAATAATTTGTTGGCATCCTAAAGATATTATTTGAATATGGGTTTTCAGAGAAAAGATGACTGCATGTAGCTCTCAACCACTAATTCTTTTCAGAGCTAGACTAAACAGCTCTACTTATAAAATTAATTATCACTAGTGATTTCCCAAGCTACAGGAGAAGCCATGCTAAAACTGTCTAAAATTAACCTTGTCTCCCATAAATTTACCTTTGATGTCTGCTACCTATGTGTTAACTCAAATCTTGTAAGGTGAACATTAAAACTACTGCAGAACCTTAAAAATATGAAAATGCCCCTGCTCCATCTCCCAGATTCTAATTTAATTGTCCTTTTGTAGGGCACACTGACAGCTAGAGTTTTTAGACATGTTTTCAGTAATCCTAATCTTCATCCAAGATTGCAAACCACTGAGCTCATATAACTGATTGAATGCAAAATTCTGTATTCAGTTATTTCATTGTCTGAGCACAATATAACCGCATTTCACAGGCTTTCAGACAGAGCCTCACACTTGCCTCTCGCTTTAGGAAGCCAGTGAATTTGGAAACTCAAATTGGAAAGGAGTCCTGGGCTCCACTGCTGCGGCAGTGGAAAGAGATGTTTGGAGACATCGCCCCCCAGTGGCAACACTTGGTAACTGTTTGGCAACCTGGGTTCACCCTTGTTTCGCATTGTTCCCTACCTCAAGGACAAAGGCTTCGTCAGAGCCTCCGCTGGTGTCTGTCCCACTTTTGCCAGTGCCTGGCGGGGAGTGAACCTGCCCCGGGGAAGCCTACTGAGCTCACTCTACATTTGCCCTTCCTGCCATGTCAGCAAAAGACCTGGCACCATAATCCTGGAACAAAGCTTCCAGACTTGTTCTTAATCATCAGGAATAAGAATTGCAGATAAAACCTGCAGAGTTGCTTATTGATAATGGGAATGCTGAACTAAGCTAGAGTTGTTCCAGTAACTAGGTAGAAAAGAAATCATGTCAAGAGTTACAGGACACTGAAAAGAAGAATAGTGTAAATAAACACAGCAAGAGCTTCCACTTGGTTCCTCTCCCTTGTGTGGGGCAGAAGTCCCGGGTGGGTGGGCAACTGTGGGAAGGCAGCAGGTGAGGACAAATCTCACCAGGTGGAGAGGGGTGATGGGCTACACTGAGACCTGGCTTGGAGCTAGTGTGCGGAATGGGACCAATCTCCGAGAAGAGGATCCAGTAGCTAATCAGAACCACCAGGGAAGCTTGTCAGGAAAGCTGTTGGCGGGGCCCATTCCTATCCCTGCAATTCGGAAGGCCTGGGAGTCTGAGCAGATTCTGAGAAGCAGGTCCAGGGCCTGCTCTTCATGCGGTGCCTACTCAGGACCAGTATTCCTTCACTGAGTCCTTAACAACAATCCTCTGAGTTGGATGGTATCATCTCCATTTCACAGGTGAGGCACCCGAGGCTCGGGGAGGTAGTATTAGGTGCCCAAAGCCTCACAGCTGGGCTGAGACGGAACTGGGCTGCAATGCTGTAAGGGAATGGCAGGGGAGAGCCCAGCACAGGAGCAAGTCCCAGGAACAAATCAAATTATTCATTTCCAGGCTCAATGCCTAATGTCAGAGCAGAGCCTGAGGTAAGACAGACTGTGCTGTGGCCACAGAGCTCCCTGAAGAAAGTGCCAGGAATGGTGTGGGGATGCAGGAAGGACAGAGTGGGTAGAGAGAAGTGGAGGAGGCAGGAGCCAGCAACCAGGCTGCAGGCTGCAGGATCACAGCAGGAAGTGGGAACGGAATGACAGAGGTACAGTACTGGCTAGCTGGGAGGATGGGGGTTGCGGTCTCTTCTGGTCTCTTTCAGTCTTTTCTCCTTGACCTCTTTTCTAGATCCATGTGTATCTGTTCGTGTTTCTCCTTTCTTCCTACATCCTTGCTTCCCGTTTCTTCTTTTGTTGTTAGAGGAGATGATTCTCTTCCCTCACACAGCCAAGGCATGTCCCACCCTCCTCATGGGATGTTAAAGAGAAGCAGTCGATTCTGTTTAGATGAAGAAAAACATCAAAATGAGACCATTTGCAGTCAAAAGCCACACCCGTCTTTGCGCAGCACAGCACTGCCTGACTGGCCGATGCTGTCTCAGCCCGGGTGCTTCCTTCCCCCACACCCAAGCTCATCTGATTCCTTGCAGCAGCAGCGCTTATCTGTTTCTCATGTTTAATGCAAGCGAGCTTCTGACACAGGAAAGCTTTCAAGATACAGCCTCAGATACACAAGCACTGCCCTTTGCAGAGCAAACGTAAGTGCACAAAGCCTGCACTGGTTCTCCTATTTTACAGTAATTGTGTTCTCATCTGTACAGATGTAAGCAAACCATTTCTGTCAAGAGAAAAGAAAAATCTATATGCAAGGGTCTCTAAGGCTCAGAGAGGCCTGGATCACCTCCACTTTTTGAGTCTCTCAGTTATTTCAAAATGAAGAAACGCCAAAATAGATTATAAAAATTGTTGTTCTTGTTAAGTGCTTATCATTAGCAAGTTATTATTTCTAACATGAAAGAGATAATGCAATATAATTGTTCAAGCTTCAAGCTAATTAGAGGTTTTGTAAAAAAGTAATCATTCATAGCGCACAGAAGTAATGGGACACAGGTGTAGAGCTGTATTTGGAATAACTTCTTTCAAACCTGTCAGTACATAACTCCTTTGGAGATAGTACAGAGAGCATAAAACGAAGGGTTTTGTGTGGCCATGTTCAAGCTTATCATTTGGAAATTATGGCGGCTTCTCTTCTGCTAACGTAGACACACTCGCCTCCAAACATGTTCTGCTCTTCGTATCCTGCCACCCATTCTACATGGTTCTGTTAGCATGGCAGCATACTAGGCATTCGAGCCTGTCTGAAGAAGGTGCAGGTTGGAAGGGCCGTGTAAGTACTGTGTGTTGAGTCCAGCAGCCTTTCCTGGGCTATCTGCACCCAAAGCAGCATGCCGAGTCAGGGCATTGCTATGGAATTTGATTTCTAAAATGGCCCTAGGACTGGGGTAGGACATATGCCAAGTGATCCTGGAGTGTCTTGTTGGTTTAGAAAGAAGAAAATGAAATGCTGAAACACACACACACACACACACACACACACACACACACACACACCCTACAGTTACCAGGGTGTGAAAAAGAGACGCAGGGGCCAACTGAAAGAGCTCCCCAGGGATAAAGCTGGGACAATTTGAGTAACAAAATTTAAAAAAAAAAAAGAAACTGTACTGGTTTATAACTCAAAGAATAAAATAAATATCTCCAAGTCCAAAGTAATGTAAATGATTTGATAAATAAATAGGGGCACAGATCTTCCTAGCAGAAGAATCAATCCCAAATAATTGATGTGGCTCTTCCACTCTGAAGAAGGTAGAGTATTAACTACCTACTTCTGAAGTGAATGCACAGTGATTTGCTCTCAAAGAGGACAGTATGGAAAGGCGGAAGGGGGAAGAAAGTAGCTTTATGATAGAGAAACCTCACAGGTACTATCTCAGCCCGAGCATCAAGGTCAACATCGTGTTGAACATGCGTTCGAGGTGATGTGCTATGATTAAAATGGTACTTTATTTGTACATATTTGCAGTACATGACGAACACATTCCTCATGGAGTGCTGGTTACACGTACATAGTACATCTTACTTTTTTCATCTCTTTCGCCTCCCTCCCCCGAATCCCCTTCACACTGATAGCGGAGTGACACCGTGCTCTCAGTTGGAGCCGGAGAAGGTGGAGTGTGATGAATAGAGACCCGACCTCGTGAAATCATTCCTATTTATCCCGCCCCAGTTCTCAGTTCTCAGTGAGCGTTTTCCCGATCCTGTGGGAAAAGGACTTTTGGATTTCCTGTCCCAGGCTGACTTGAGGTCTAGGCCACTCCCTTAGGTCACGCCCCTCCTCCCAGCCAGTTCAAGCCATGCTCTACTCCTATCTCACCACCATCTCTCGGTCCCTTTGCAAAAAGATCTATCTCCCTGTTTCCTAGGATCTATTTTTCATTTTGGTCTTTAATTTATTTATACTTTGGGTTTCTCATATAAGAGAAACCACGTGATATTTAAACGTGTGTGTGTGTATATATGACTTATTTAACTTGATATTACGGTCTCAGGGTTCATACATTTTCCTACAAATGACTCGAATTTATCCTTCTTTGTGGTAGAGTAGTACTCCAGAAAGTGGTACTTTGTATTTGTGGTCTTCTTCCTGAATCCACAATTCCAGTCTAATAATGAGGAAAACACCAGACAAATTTCAACCAGAGAGGCATTCTGCAAAATATTCGACCAATGTCCCCCAAACTTTCAAAATTAGAAAAAAAAAAAAAAAAAAAAAAAGACGTTCCAAGAACGGCCAGGGACACAGGCCTGACAGCAAGTCCTCAGAGAAGCAAGCTCCAGCTCAGCAGGGCCCCTCCCTGCCCTTCCAGGCGCTGACATTTCCACCTCTTCCCTTTGAATTCCCCCAGGTTTAGGCGTGGTGCTGCTTCCCGATAGCTTTGGATCTGGGTAACGCTAACTTTCTCGGTCAGACTTCCACTTCCCTCTGTTGAAATACCTGCATGGCTTCTGTTCTCCTGACTGAACTCTGACTGATATGGGGCTTGGTACCAGGAAAGAAACCCTCCGCGACGGGTTTAGATACTGACTTGATTACGTCCTTGGCTTTATGTGCTGGGCTGAGTCCGGCCAATGGGAAATGCTCTGCTAGCACTCCACTGCCCGCAGACACACAGGGACTGGATTATCACATGGACTGACTGAGCTGCACTGTCTACTGAAGCATACTGTCCTTGGGGCACAGTATGGTTTTTCAAATACAACTTGAGAGTGAAAAGGACAAGAAGAAAGCACTGTCACTATCCCTTGGTTACCTTAATTATAAGTGGATATGGGGTGGCTCAGCCAAATGGGGAGTGTTCAGAAAGGAAATTCCTAATGCAGGGTTTTAAACTCTTTAGTTCAAGTCCAAGACGGAGAACCAGAAACATTTGATGGCTACCCTGAAATGATCTCATTTCTTTAGCCACAGAGGCCAGTATCATATAAAAACATGGCCATCATTTAATTATGCAGGCCACAGAATTCAATGTAAATTGAATTCATAGACTAGTTCTAAATCTCATGTGAAAATCCATTCTTAAGGACACTGGGGGTTTTGAAGGGTCATGTCTGGGTAGAATCCATAAAGCTGAGAATCTCAAATCCATGGCCTCTGCCAGTGGAAGCTTCTGGCTTTCAGATCTATAAGGCTAGATCTCTGCTTTCTCCAGGGGATTAAAGTCAAGTCTGACTTGAAAAAAAGTTAGCTTATACTCCAAAAGACTGACAATATCCTGCTAATTTATATAGGCAGAAATTTGAGGATTATTGTGGGAATAGAGCCAGAGGTAGATAAAATATTACAAAAAATAAATCAGTTGTGTGGACTTGGGTGCACTTACCAGGAGTATGGCTTTAATGTTAGCCCACCCCAGTTGGAAAGTAGCTCTACTGGTTTTCTTATGTATGTAGTTATGTCATACATTACTGTATACTTGTTGATGTACATTTCAATAAATCTAAGGAGTCAAGATGGAACTCCCTGGGGTAACACAGAAAAACAATCCACAGGTTTAGGAAGATATAGAATGCGGGTTTATGTGTGGCTTAGATGCCCATCCATATCTCCTGAGGTCCTGGTGACAATTTTCAGCAAGACATTAAGAAATGCATCAGTAAAGGGAGCACTAGCATTTGCAAAAAGCTCTGTTGCATCTCTCCTGAACCTGGAGACTACTGTGTGAGATGCTGGCACTGAGATGGGCAGTGGCGACCGAATAGAGACGTTAGCAGAAGGAATTTACCATGGGAATTGGTCAGATCAGTGTCAGAGGGTTCAATAAGGAAGAAGGGTCATTCACCGAGGTCATCCAGAAATAACCCAGGAAGCAGCTACCACCACCAGGGCTGAGGGCACAAAACAGAGGCTGGGGCTCCAGACCTAGAATCCGGGAGGAAGGGCCAGAATCTGGGTGTCAGGTCCTGAGGGGCCTTTCGGAGGCTGATGTGATGGTTTTTGCAGGGAGCTCAAAGAATATAGAGGCTGAATCAACCACTATGAACATTGCTGAGGCGATCCTCATAGGAACAAACTCGAGGGAAAGAAGTTCCTTCTTTTCTCCTCTCAATTCCCTTTTCCCCCGGAGCCCTTTACTGGGCAAAGCTGCTTGGTCAACTAGCAAAGGAAAAATCTAGTTTGTAGAATCCTAGCTCAGCAACATAAAGCAGAACAGAGAAGAGAGTATCTAGAAATGAAGAACAGCAGCTTAACATATACAGAGTAAGCCTTATCCCTTCTACCTTGGAAAGCAAACCTTCAGATCATAGAGGCTTTACTGGAATTCTTCCCCGTGTTAAGTAAATATTCGTTGAATGCCATGGATGATGTTACCATTTCCTTGTGACAATACAATACATTCTGGACCTCATATTTGAACATTTATGACAACAGTATCCAATTAGTGCTTGATGTCCTTAATTAGAAAGTTTCTTTCACTCCAAGCAGGATCATTTAGGAACGTCCTATCAGGACAACAGGACCTACCTTTGTGTAAGTAAGCAGAGTAGCCTCTTGTTGTCAGAGGTTTAATGGAAAGAGGTGCTGAGGGCAGCTTAGCTGTTTCTGTAAAATCTCTTTTAAAAAAATCATTGTTAAGAGGCAAGGATCTGCTTCCATGGCAATATGAGGATTCTGAAGTTTGCAGATAAAGAATATAATGTAGTCTCTAAGAAACTTGCAAGGTCTTTCTAAAAATAACCCAGGAAGCAGTACAAAAAGGTATCTGCACTTGTCCAACATCTTTTTTAATCAAGTAAGTTTGACAGGGTTTTTGTTCTAAAGAAGTTAATGGTAGTTCAATGATTGATTACACAGATTACTGGAGGAAGGGCCAAAATACAATGGTCTAGTATCAGAAAGTATAGCAACAGCGAGTTGTAAAATGAGGACAAAGAACTAATAATGCAGCAGCCTTAAAATGGTGTTGATATTGCAGTGCTCAGCCCAGAATATCTATGTCAAAGTAATTACACTTCTCTAGTCTTTTTCTTTCCATTGAAATAAAAATGGTAATGAGAACACTATATTGAAGACATGTATAAACTTTTTCTTTGAAATACTCAGAACTCAATATCAATTATATAATATGCTATACATGAAAACACCTCACCCATTAAGAACTTGTGCAGAATTATTTTTATTTCAATGTCAAATTCCAAAGAAAAACACACAAAAAATGCTACACAGATTTGCTTTCATTAGCTTTTATTTTTAAGATGTGGTTTTGAACCCAAATTCCAGGGGGTCACATATGCTTTTGCCAACAGCACCAACAGCATTTTTCAGGGAAAGGTTTACTTGAATCAATATTATATTGGATTATCTTACAGAAAACAAGGACTTTATAACATGAAGCCTTCTTATTGTCGAGGAATTCAAGGCATCTGGACAACTGAGGTAATATTTCTATCCTCAAAGTACATGTTTTCTTCTCAACTTCCGTTTCTGGTGGAGGGAAACACCAATAGAGCTTAAGAAAAATATGACCTGTTTTCTTTTTTTTTTTGGTACGGGGGGGATCGAACTCAGGGCCTTGCACTTGCTAGGTAAGTGCTCTAACCACTGAGCTAAATCCCTGGCCCCTGGATGACCTATTTTCTAATCATTTCTAAACAGAATGAAAATAAAGATTACGGCTCACTGCAGCAGCCAGCAGACTATAGAACCATAAACATTCTGACTTGCTACCTTGTTTGTAGGAGCAACAGGATAGAGTAGAAAAGACTATTTTAAATGCAGAATAATGTTTAATGGTTGGTTTGTTTCCTTCTAGAAATCCTGAGTTCCTTCTTCTCTTGCGAAAAGTCTAATCAATTTAAATGCTACCTGCTATTCTACTTGTGACTGGAATGAGGAATATTTCTCATGTTATTACATAAATGAATCTCATCCTTGGGGCTTTGAAATAGAGCTTTATCAGAGTACAGTGAATTTGTGTGTCATCTCATCTTTCTGCATTACAGTAAAATTGATTTTATGATTCCTTTTTCATAAATTACAGGCCGGAAGCAATCGCAGCCTGGGCTTCTGCTTGTCTTCCCCAATCTCATGGGCTGCATGTGTCACTTGTTCTTTTCTCACATAGTCTCAGTCTTGAAAAGAGTAGTCTGTTAGACCCAGGATATGTCCCTGTCCAGTCTGAATCCTCTAACCTGAGAAGTCTTTTGCACATCATTGAAGTGAAATATTTTGTGAACAATTAATAGCGTGGTCACCACACAAATGAATACCCATCACAACATGGGAACCGTTATGAATTAACAGCCATGAAAATCAAATAGTTTCTTCCTTCTCCCCTTCACCCTCACCTCCTGACATGACAGCAGAAACCCACAATAGTATTCAGGTTTCTGGCATTCTGCTGATGGGTTCTATTTTTACGTAAGGATTTGATTATTTGACCAAAAGAACTATTACCTTAATGCCTTTTTCTTTTTAAAGTGACTCCCTGTTGGTTGTCTGATATACTAACTAGAGGAGAAAAATAGGTCATAATACAAAATTATCAAACACACTTAATTTTTTTTAACTCCTTCGACCCACTCTTGAGAGATCAGGAAATTCGTCAAGGATAACCCAAGAAGATGGGTTGAAGTAAACAGAATTGGTCACTTCATCTTGCTTGCTGGCAGGTGTGAGCCCTGGCTCTGTGGGAGTTGTAGAACGAGAACCCAGCAGGACTTAACATCACTGCACATGTACCTAGCACAGGTGGGTTCACCTCTGCTGCCTCCATCAGTCTCAGCCGGCTCTCTCCCCTGGACACACAGTCACTTTGTGTTGTGCCCCAGTGAGAATGTTGTCAAGGGAAGTGCCAAGTTAAAAGGCTTAGTTCTCCAAATATCCTGGCTAAACTAAATCTTAATGTTAATCTTTGAGTCATTTTTTAAAAGTCCAATTAAATCTTTTGGTTTTAATATTTCCATTGACTATTTACCTTTTCTTTCTGTATGTTCTGGAATGATACCACTTCACTCAAAACAGTGAATTACTGTTCATCAACTTAGAAAATACGGGCCCTAAAGCACAACCGTTGGGGCTGGTGCTTTACGCCAATCTCTGCAAAGTGAAAGAGTTCAGCATGGCCAACACAGCAGGGTGCAGAATGGTTTCATTTCTAGCTGGGTTGACTGACTCCCCTGATGCTCACACTACTTGCATACTGTTTCTCTAACAGTATTCACTACACAATGTGTATTGTAATGTGCTTGTGTAAATACACCGCATGGCTACCATGACTTTGAGGGCCGAAATAACTTTTTCCTGTTTTCATAGTACCTTAATACCTGCTTCAGAGAAAGTTCAAAATAAATATTTGTTGAGTAACCAAACTCTTGTTTTGTTTTTGGATGAAGTAAGTGTCTTACTTCGGGTACATTTTAGAAATGATATAACAGAAAATTCTCTACTGCATACAACACTCAAACCACAACAGCAGGGAGTGTGTATGAAAGAGGCTTAGATGGATATCCTGGGGTGGGCAGTTGGGTATGTATCGAGGACACTTAAAAGCCAGTCTTCCGCAAGGTGGCCCATGGGGAACAACTTTCTCTTCTTGGCCCAAGACCAACTGAAACACATTCCACTTTTTCTGTGAAGCCTTTTGATATCAAACAAACTGGTACATAGTGTTTTTGTTTGCTTTTTTTCATTTTTGGGCGGAAAGAGGTATAGCTTTCTATGAGAGTTACTCTAGCACATCTTCAATATTTTATGTTAATTCTCTTTAAATTCCCTTGAAATTACTAGTTTTCTAGATAAAACACTGTAAAAAAACAGCAGTTTGAGCCAGGTTTTAGACTACAGAATCCCATTACGTATCCGTACAGTGCAGTTTTCTTCTGAAGTAGCTCAAGGCAAGCAGAGTAATTTCCACTCTCTGGTGCCTAAACCTTGCCTCCTTTGTCCTTTCAACCCAGATATCTCTCTATATCCTTCTAAAACTATTTTGAATAAGAATGGCTGAAAAGAATCTTGGGATAGCTGAAATTAGTAATTAGATTTTTCTCTTTCTCATTGAGCTACATATTGCTTTTTTTCTTCCAGTTTCCAATTAAGGGACTTGGGCAAATACTCAAGTGAATTTCGTAAGTCTAGAGTCTAACTGTCTTAAATGTCAGCAAAAAAAGAAAGGTTTTTACATGTGTGGAAAAATATTAAGAAATTATGCTTAGATTGAATACTTTTTCTAAGACTTACATAAACATTTCTTCCTTTAGGGCAGCGATTATTAAGGAGGAAATTGGAGGCGATGGATGAGATTTACCCGGGGAAATTTTTCAAGCTACACCATCTTCTTCTACAAATATTGATTTTGTTGTTGTAGTTGTTGTTCTCGCCCTAGAATCAATACCATAGCAACCCACTGATTGGAGTGCACCACATCCCTTTGTGTGTCAGGGGGTAAAAACAAGAATCACTGTTTTAAGACTTAACCACTGGATATTTCCAACTACCATTCTATAAAAACATAACACCATATTTGCTTAAATTACATTATTTATTTATTTTTTGATTATCCCTCTTAGTCCTGCATGCATTGTTAGCACAAAAAGTTGAACACAATCACAACCTCCTTCGAAGACAGGGTAGATTCACACCATCTGAAGAGCTTCTTCGCAGATGGCCCAAGAATTCCAGACCTTGGTAACTAACACTGTCAGTGACCCACACGCTGTTCATAGAAAAATTCACCAACTATCCTCTGTTTAATGTAAACAAGGCAGGAGGCCAACACAGTATTACAGTAACACTATTTTACAGGGCCCAGAAGTATGATTATCATGTTTTAGCATATCAAGTGTCACAACGACATGCACATTTCGATCTATCATACAACCCAAAATATAATTACCATGTAATGTGTGGTTTTAGCACTTCACTGTAACGTCTTCTGTCAATACCTATTAACTTCATAATTAAATGGTAATTATACAGTAATACAATAATTTGTAGAAATGTTACCATGAACTTATGAAGTAATTCCATAACTTGTGCCCTGTAAAATTAAGTGTAACAATCTTTACACTAGCAACAGTGTAAGCAAGCTAGGGATTTTGGTCCTCATATATACATATATATACACATGTACACACACAGTAATATACAATTAATCCCAAAAGCCATGAAACCACTCACAGCTTCCATATTGCACAGACATACTATGAAAACATTACATTGTTATAGTGTGAGTACTACAATGATAACTGGCTAAGTCTGAGCTCTCTGAAGTAAAGAATGTGCCTCATTACTAAAAATAAATCCAAAGACTACATTGTTGGAAAGTTAAAAAAAATGTGCATACCTATTTATACAAATGTGAAGCAAGACTAAAATTCAGTCTGAAGCTTGGTATAGCAATCAATTGTTAAGGTAGTACTTTTCACCCAACACAGTGCCTGCCCTTTCCTCACCATCCTTGCAAGCATTGAGTAACAGAGATATTCTGCTTCTGACGGACAGTAAAAATGACTAGTGATGTAGCACAATGCTTTGCTAAATTAACAAATTCAGCTCAGTGTGAGAACTTGTGCTGGCTCTAGGTCCAAGCTAAATATAAAAATGAAAAAGAAAAGGAAAGAGAGAGAGAAAAGCAAAACAAACTAAATCTTAAGCCTTAGCTGATTACATCAAAGTCATTATAATAACTTAGGAAAATTATATTTTCAGAAGCAGCGCGCGCGCACACACATACACACACACACACACACACACACACACACACACACACACATATGAGTTAAAGCTTTTCTGAGCTCAGTTTCACGGTTAGCTCTAAGGTCCCATTGCGAAAATCAAAGATAAAAGAGTATTTGGTTTGAGAGGTAACATCATTGCTATTAAGTGCATTAAGCACTATGAAAACATTAAGAAATATCTAATATCTCTTAATGCTTTATTTCAAATACATCTGCATCGAAGTAGACTAACTACATCTAAAAATGGAGATGCTGCAGTATTCCTTGCATACACTGATCAATAAATACAGCAAACTCACTAATGCTTCCCATCATTCAAAATCACAGAAAGAATATCCTACGTTATGTAATTATCTCCATTTTTGTTGTTTCATTGTTTCACTTAATGAAGTTTTTAAAGCCAAGCTAAGCAAGATTTGCATTACATTAAATATTTAGTCTTTTTGTTGTTTTAACAATGACGAGCATTTTAGAGCTGAGACTATTCATAATCTTGATATTCTGTTCTTAATAAATAAAAAAAAAGCTAACTATAACATAAATCAGAAACACTAGCACAACAAAATGAGCAGATACACACACAACATGCCTCTATGTACACACCACACAATGTGTATGCAAACGTGCCACAAAAATGGCTTTCATAAGGGCTGAGACAGCTCCTCTCAAGATGGCCCGAGATGGAACATGTGAGTCATCACCCCTAAAATCAGTAAATGGAAAGATAAAAGAGGAAAGTGCTGCTGCTTAACATTTCAAATTTTAAAAAAGCTTTAAAGCAACATTGGGACAATAAGCGTCACTTAAAGAACAGAAAGACACGAGCAAATTCCTTGATGTGAAGTCACTCCAGCCCGCTATGCATCACACAGGGCTAAAGCAGACACTCCTGCACGGACACCGTTCAATACACACCCAGTTCCTCACATCCCTTTAACGTGTAGACGGACATTTAAAAGACTGTTTTCTTTCATCTCTTTAGAATCATTTAAGACAAAAGATAACAAAATGAAATGAAAAAAATGTAAACATTAAGAGGCCATTGGCATTCTGATTGTTGCCTACCTGGATACTACCATGCACTTCAATAAGAAAATTAATTACAAAGAATTTCATAAAACAATTTCCAGAGAGGGAATGAGAAGAAAAAAGCTCTCAACCGAGTACATATTAATTAGTTTAAAAATACTACTTTAGCAAACACTATTGATGATGAACACAAATTCAATGTTGTTGCAAAAATGACACAGTTTAAGTAAACCGGGACCCATACATGAAAATTAATCACTAACATGGCTATGTGCACAAGAATAAAAGAATGTTTCTTTAAAAATATATATTAATCCAGAATTTCTTTATCATATTAAATTGTTATTTTTAGAAAAGCTAAAGAAAGTTAATGCTGCTCTACACATTTTCATTTACTATAATTAACAATTCATGGATGGTTCCTGAATTATATTTTTTTCTCATTTACAGTTGTAAATATTTTGTTTGATAAGAATCTTAACCTTAAAAAGTTATAAAATTAGTGAATTTTTGCTACTTATTAATCCAAAAGAATACAAGCATTTGAGTCCCAGAGAATGTCAAAATGCCTTGCTACCTAAAAGGAAGTGAAGATAACAGAAATAGCAAAATCATGACACCGGGAACTTTCAGCATTTCACACAGTCATTAGAAATGCTTATTTCCTGAAGTTCCTTTGATTGTATCCTGGGTTCAACAACGTACAACACAGAGATCCATTATGATAAAGCCAACGAAAACAACAATATGCCACATTTTACCAAGAACATTCACTCAAAAAGTTCTTAAAAGTTCTGTCCAGTTTACAACAATACTTCATTTAAAAAGGCTTTTTATCCTCTCTTGGCTGGGTGGAACTGAGTCTTTTCTGATGAAATGTACACAACAGTTTGGTTCCCCTAGTGACTTGAAAGATGTTACTTATGGTGTGGCGGAAGCATGGTATTTCACAAATGCAATTGCCGCCAGCTCCTTGCAGAACTCCTCTAACACAATCACACCCTCTAGCAATGTGATGTGGTCAATACTGTGAAAAGCAGACAACGAATCAATCTGAGTTATCAGCAGATCACTGAATTTGGTGAAATTTTTGGATAAAAGTATGTAAAACAATGACTTACACAGGGCCTTCGGGTTCTAAACCCAGTAATCGCTTCCTGACTAACAGAAGCTTAGGCGTGAAGTCTTGAATACGCTGAATTCGAACCATAAGGTCTCCAACAACCTGCAACAGAGACAAGAAACTCAGTTCTTGAAATCAGCTACACAAGGATTCTCTTACTGAAAAAACTTCCTTCCTATCACTACAGAACCCACTCCATATTTTATTTGACCACAGTCTTTAAAACATAAAAATTATATGTATTATTTAAAAGAATGAGTTTTTCTCCTTCCCCATTCTACAACAGTTCAGAAGGTACAATGATTACTTTAAACACAGATACATAATATTCCTCATTATGTGACACTGACAACATACAGTGGTACGAAGATGTTAATCACATGGACTTACGGATCCTGGAGAGTAGAGCAGAACTGAACTCACCCTAACGATTACAGAGAAGAGGGATCTACAGCCAGAGGCAAGGTTCACGTAGGGATCCAAAAGGTACTCGTGTGTGTGTGGATGCGGGAAGAGGGCCAATCTGGACAGCACCGAAGTCACCTGTAAATTCACATCGTACGGCTGTGTGGAGGTAAGGACAGAAAGACACCTGCTATAATTTACAATGTACACACTATGTACTTAACTTACAGCTTTGATTTGTCTTTCTAAGCAAGGAAAACACCATCCTACTCCTCTCTCCACGTTCTTCTGCAGTTAAACTACCTACAACTAAACTGGCTCTCGCCATCTTAGTCAAAACGCATACAGCACAGTCCTAAAACTTAAAAAATAAAAGACATGCATTGAAACATGTAAAAAAGACAAAGATGTGATCTAACAGGATGTTTGTGTGGGTTGTCTGTATTAATGAAAT
Source organism: Hystrix cristata (assembly GCA_004026905.1). NCBI lineage: Eukaryota > Metazoa > Chordata > Mammalia > Rodentia > Hystricidae > Hystrix > Hystrix cristata. Next base: position 61,056 of record PVJO010002410.1, on the reverse strand, counting down.
AGTTGAAAGTTATCAAAAGCCACCAATATGCCATGTATAATATTAATTACAACCACAGAGGACAAATTAAACCTAAGACTAAATAAAAAGATACTTTGTCTCTTAAATATAACGACATAGGCAGTATTCCTCACCTCTGTTTATTCAGTGACTGCCAATTACCAAAAGCATGTATACAATAAAATAAAGTCAAATCACAGACCCTTGTCAACAAAATGAAAGACTTTCAGGAAGAAATGGCTGCCCTACACCTGGAGATGACAGGGAGACCAAGACTAAGTTTAATATTAGCAACAGAACCCGATCCGAAGCGCATCTTTGGGCGCATGCCAGAAGATGTCAGAGGTACTCTGATGAATGTATGTTTTGTTACACAGACAAAACTCACTCCCACCTCTAAGTCCAAGTGTAGTCTTTCTCATTAACCGTGAGATTCATAAACACAGATTTTTTGAAATAATGAAAACTATCCTTGAGTCATTCTTTTTCCAAATACAATCTTAAAGCAAGATAAATGAAAGGAGATTTGTATTCCTAATAAAGGAAAGTCTAAGAATATATTCCCCTACTTGATAGGGGAATATCAACAAAATAGCCTTCTCCAAGACTCAACCCATAATAAAAAATGAATTCTCATCAAATTATATTTTAGGTACAAAGGATCCATTTATAAGAATCAAATTAAAATGCATTTGGTAAAAAATATTTGGTAAGAAATAACTTGAAATATAATAAGCATTTGGTAAAAATTCCATACAGAATAATTTAAAATATAACTCCAGGGTTGTGTATCATTTCAGGAAGTTAAAATTTCTAGGTCACATCTCTGGCCATTAGAGAAATACAAATTAAAGCAACCCGAAGATTCCATCTTACTCCAGAAAGAATGGCTATCATTAAGAAATCAAACACTAACAAATGTTGGTATGGCTGTCGTGAAAAAGGAACCCTCTTTCATTGTTGGTGGAAAGGTTAACTAGTATAATCATTACAGAAATTAGTATGGCAATTTCTCAAAGAACTGAAATTAGAAATTCCACATGACCTGGCTATCAACCTGCTAGGTATTTTCTCCAAAGAGCTTAAGACATCATATCACAGCGATACTTGCATACCAATGTTTATAGCAGCACAACTGGTAATAGCTAAATCCTGAAAACAACCTGAGTACCCACTGACAGACAGCTGGATAAATAAAATGTGGTATCTATACATAATGGAATACTACTCAGCTGTAAAGAATGACAAATTTGGGACATTTGTAGGAATTATGGATGCACCTGGAAAATATACTGTTGGGTGAAATAAATCAGACACGTAAGTTTAAATACCATATGGTATCTCTCATTTGAGTGAGGCAAAGTACAAAGAGAATAAAAAAGGATGGAAAGAAGGAGACTAGGAGATGGATCTCTTGCAATAGGGAAGCGGTCCAAGGGAAAATGTTCAAAGGGTAAGGAAGACAGGAAGGGGAAAGAGAATAAAGATATGCCATGTATGGGCACCTAATAACCTTGATTAATGTAAACACTATATATCATAACATGACATATAGTATCAACAAAAATGAAAAGTGGGATAGAAGGAACTGGAGGACAGAGGGAGGGAGAAGAAAGGAGAAAGGGAGTAAAAAAAGAGACAGGCTGCGGTATGTACATGTAACCACTTCTCAAGATGACTGTAAACTGCATGAATTGCGAATATGTACTGAAAAAAAATTTCTAGGTCACTAAATCCTACCATTCTCAGATGCTTAAAAAAGTAAGTCAATACAGTTCATCTTTCTTTCTTTCTTTCCTTTTTTTTTTTTTTTTTTTTTTTTTTTTTTTTTTTTTTTTTTTTTTTTTTTTTTTTTTTTTTTGGTGTTCTGGGATAGGTCTTGCTATGTAGTTCAGGCTGGCCTTGAGCTCATGGTGATTCTCCTATCTCAGCCTCCCGAGTCCTGGCATTATAAGCACGCACCCCCACACCTGACAATACAATTTGTCTTGAAACAAGGGTATATTACTACTAAGATTTTATAATTTCTCTGTATGGTTTTACTTTGGTTTTTAACTTTATTTTAAAATAAATCTAGATCACGCATTGTTTAAGAAACTTAAGGCTCTTCTGACCACCCCCTGCAGTGCCAGGGATGCACCTTCCAAGCTTGGCAAGTCCTCTACCACTGAGCTACACCTCCCATCCAGACAAGTTCTTAATACTGTGAAAATGAAAACGAACTCTAGCAAAACAGAATTGTTTCACTATATTCTGAAATGGTCTCTACTTATTGGTAATAACTTTAAAACGAGTTGGTATTTTGGAGCTGTTAGTGGTTAAGTGTTTTATATCTATTGTTTGGGATCCCTTTACGTTGAGCTTTATGCAGCACATCTCACATGCCACATGAAATAGGGCCATTTAAAACTACACTCACATTGATTAGAAGCTCTGAATTTTGAGTTAATAATCTTTGACTTAAAAGGACACTGAAGTCATCAGCAAAGAGTCAACTCTTCTACGAAAGCCTAAATATACAGACGGCCAAAATAAGATTTAAATCAACTTTTAAAAAATCTCAGGCTGTTCGATCCCCGGCACCACACACACACACAAAAAAAACCTCAGGCTGGGGATTTAGCCCAGTGGTTAGAGTGCTTGCCTAGCAAGCATAAAGTCCTGAGTTCGATCCCAGCACCAAAAAAAAAAAAAATTAAAAAATTAAAAAATAAATAAAAAATCTCAGCTTGGGGTTGGGGATTTAGCTCAGTGACAGAGCATTTGCCTAGCAAGCGCGAGGCTCTGAGTTCGATCCCCAGCAGCCCTCCGAAAAAAAAATCTCAACTTGAGGCTCTCTGATATTTCTAATAATACCTATTTTAAACAATATATATTTTTACATATTGCTCATTTCATTTAATTGTTTTAACAATTCTAAATAGGAGGTTAGGAAAGGTAGTAACAGCTTCACTTTAACATCTTCACTCTTACATCAGGACAAGATTTGGCCTCCTTATTGTGTTTTTCCTGGTAGTCTTTACATTCTGTTATGGAGGTCAGCATTTTATTATCTTTTTGAAATCATCAGAGGTAAAACTACTAAATGTTTGTGATGTACAGTATTATTTTTTAAAAATTAACACTGTGATAACACAATTGTGTCATGAATACTTAATGCCCTAACTTCTCGATTATGCATGAAGAAATTATCTACTTTATTAACCATCCATATTTAGTGTTTAATCCCAGGTTGGTTACCTTAACCCTACTAGGGATACACCCTAAGAAAATACAGAGAAACATCATCCTTAGCAAAAAACAAAGAAAATGAAACTGAATCAAACACATTGAGACCCACAAGGCCTCACGTATTATCTTTGAGATCAGACTGCAGGATGTTCGTACCAAAGAGGCTGGAAAACCTAAGGCTTTAAGGAACAAAAGGCTCCAGGCTGCTCCGCAGCTTACTCTAAGTCCTGTAACTGGAATTATGGTTTCCTCATTTACGAAACAGCACTAGAAATCTGTCTTGTCTATGACGGGGTCAGGAAGAACGAAGGAGATGGCAGAGGCACCAGCTCTGTCCTGCACTGTGCTAAGCACTTGAGGACATTCTGTCTTCCAGCATCCTTCTGTGTCAGCACTCGACAAACAGGAAAAATGTTCAAGTGTGATGATGAGTCAGAGTAAATTTTTCAATTCAGAAACCATTTTTTAAAATTTGGGTTCTTTTTCAGTGCTTTTGGTCAAAATTTCTAAAAATTACTGACTTGATACTGACTGTTAAAGTCTCCTGCTTATTAGCTTAAGCAAATTTAAACTAGTGGCAAAAACCATAAGCAATGGATGATGACGGCCACCCGGGAGATTTACAGACCACACTTACTAATTCCAGACTTGCACACTCTAGCTGTCAGTTTAACACAAACACTAGAAATACAGAACATGCTACTTAAAAGAAAAAAAAGGACCCGGATTTTTATTGCTATTGGGAACAGTCCCAACTGAAGGCTAACCTCATGAACTATTTCTTAAATCATGTTTTCTTTATTTGACTTTCTGTACTGAAGAAAGCATACTTATCAAGTAAATTTCTTTTAACTTCCTATGCTTATATAAATATTTAACTAAAATGCTAAAAAAAAAAGAGCAAGCACTTTAAAATACAAATTTTAAATTAATTCCAAATTGGTTAACACAGTCTCTACGGCAAGGCAAGAACTGTGCCAGTGGTTTTACTTCACCCACTATCATCGCTGCCTGCCAGGGAGAGGGAGGGAGGGATTCTTTAACCCCAAATTCATTCTCCTAATAGCTGATGACATACATAGCGACATATCAGCTGATGGTGATTTTCATCCACTTTTGAAGTAAATGAACCTTCTTGAGTTCCCCTTTCCCTCATGAAAATGAACACTGTTCACAAATTCTTTGTTTGAAGAAGCCAGTTCATAATTTTAATGAGACCAGCATGTCTAAGATTCAATTTGAAATGACATTTAGGATTTTTTGAGTTGAGTTTAACAAGTTTTACTCTATCTGTATCCATACTAACCAACTGTACTAACTGAAAGGTTTTCCAAGTTAATCATGAAGGAAAGAAACAATCACCTCCAAAATGAGGGCCTGTAATAAGAAGATACACAATTTTGTAATACCTGCCAGGCCAAATATTTTTAACATTTTGAATGCATCCAAATCCCACTAGTTGTTGGCAATGAAGCCTTATGAAAAAAGTCCTCCAGTGAAAAAACTAAGAACACAACGAAAATACTGAGCATCTAAACTAAGACTTGAGATTATATCATGGTGAATAGTAACAAAATATGAAAATTAGTATTTTAAAATGTATTACCTGATCGAGAATTCTTCCCATTCTGTCAAATAATACTTTCAAAAAATGACCTTCGAAGAAAGCCGCTTCTAAATTGCACTTTTCCAATGCTTTCGGAGACCCAGGCCATTCCCATCTTAAGCAGATAGCACAGTAGTCCCGGAACTAGGGGAAAAAAGCATCTGTATCATCAAAGCGCTACCAGGAAACAAATGAAGATAAACTAGAAATGATTTCTTCAAACATGCATGAAGAACCATTTGAATGCAGAACGTCTGCTATGTGTGAGGTGCCACAGAAGAGTAGGGCGAGGCGACCATGCGCCTCACAAGGAGGGGCACAGGGAAGCTCAGGATTGCCAGGAACTAGTACAAGGTGGTGGGGAAAAGGCACATTTTAACCTCATTAAAATATTTCCTCTGGAGTCTGGAAGTGGTGATGCACGCCTACAACCTGAAGCAGCAGGCTCACCATGAGGCTGAGGCCAGCCTGGGCTATGCAGGCAGTTCAAGGCTAGCCTAAAATACACCGCAAGACCCTATCTCAAAACAAACAAACAAACAAACAGAAAAACTTTAAACTGTGTTTATGCTCTTTCTTTAATTTAATCCTTTAATTATTTTCATAACAGATCTACAGCACATTTAAAAAGCAAAGACCCAGGCAAGTCCTCAAATGATCCTAATATATTACAAATAACAGATAAATGCTGCTCATTACTTGAGAAAGCAAGCTTGATGCTCCTAGGATGTGCTCACACCGGGCATACTGTCAGGAAGGATAGAACAGCACTACTCAAGGGATGGTCCACGGGCCAGGACTGGGCCTCGGACTGTTCGCAACCATCAACAATGAGATGAGGGCAAAAAGAAAGAATAAGCATCTGGAGTTTTCAGAGCAATCTGAGTAATTTTACATTTGCTGAATCTAACACTAAAAATAATTGGGACTTATACTTTGTCCTTTTTCTTCATTTTCTACTCATTTATTTTTATTTTATTTTACAAACGTGTCCGTATATGACAGATTGGAAATAATAAAAACTAGTCCTTTAGTGGAGATACTTGTCACTGGAAACTAGATTTTTATAAGCACAAGAATATCTCATATAATAAAAATGAATTTTAAAGGTTTCCTCAATACATAATTTATTTAAAAGAAACTTAAGAGAGGTATTTTCTTCTATACTTTCCCTTTTCAGAATTTCCTCATTCAATACAGCAAAATTTCTTTGACTTCTGTAGTTTGAAAATTATAGAAAATTTAAATAATATATTCTCAACATAAGCATTTAAGAAATATGTTCAGCTTTAAAAAATGTTTAAAACAATTAAAAAGCCAACTTCATAAATATATTATAAATTTTAAACTATCTGGCTGTTTATTTATTGGTTTTTTGAGACAGGGTCTCACTATGCAGTTCAGGCTGGCCTTGAACTCCCAGTGATCCTCCTGCCTCAGCCTCTCGAGTACTGGAATTACTGGTGTACGCCACCATGCCTGACTCTATCTGGCTTTTCGGATAATTTTCCGTATAAAGCGACATTCCAATTTTTAATAAATTGTTTTTAAGTTAACGATTTTGAAATTCTGACCTAGAAAGTAATTTTTCATATGTTTTCTAACATTTCTGAAACACAGTAACTATATTTATAATCAAAAAATGGAAATGAGAGAAACTTTACAAAAAGAATAATAGTTTAGAGATTCAAATGGTACTACTGAGAGTTTTTTTTTTTTTACTTTTACTTCCTTTACTTGATATTGGAATGTTATTTGCTATCTCATTACTCTAGTTATTTATGTATTAATGTAAGCTTGAATTCAGGCTTAAAAGTATTATGAATTAACTAGATGCAACCCAAAGGATTTAAATAAAAATATAATGTATATTTTTCTGATGTGAAAATTTTCAAAGTCTATAATTTTCAAATTTTCAAATTCACTTTCCAATTTTGAAATAGTCCATTATAATTATATATTCAACAAATACTAGTTACTGATATTGCAAAATGTATAGAGCCCTGAGGTACAGATTTCGTGGAATTATATGGTAATTCAAGCATGAATCCTACTCTCAAAAGACTGATTACTGTATAACCCTAAAACAATAAAGATAACACGAAGGGTACAAAAGATGTAGAGATAGTGCCAGGGACAAAGCAAAGCAACTACCCGTCAGTGAACTGTCATCACCGACAGGGGAGTGAATAGAGGAAGAGGGTGAAGAGTGATTTAGGAGCAGGCATTTAATCTGGACCTTGAAGACAAGGTAGAAGAAACACAGATATTGGGTGATGGGTAAGAAACAAAAGAGGAACATCTGCTAGACAAAATAACATCAATAAGAGCATGGAAATGTTATGTTTGGACAGAGTGTGTAAAACAGGCTGGGGAACTGATTCAAAGGATCCTAAGGATCTTAAGACTGGATGTCTAAGGATCCAGTTTTCATGAATTAAAAGTGAAGAAGAGGTAATTTTGCACAGATCTATACTTTAAGATTAATCTGTTTATGGATTGTAAGCAAAAAGAACAAATGGATGGCCCAAGTTATGAGACTATCGTAATCCTAGGCAAAACGTGTACAGACTTGAATTGGGGCTTTGAAAATAAAAATCAAGAACACAGATATGGCAAGAATTACTATGTGACACAGCAGTTTTATTCCTAGACATATACCCGAGAAAACAGAAAACCTATATTCACTCCAAAAGTATTAAAGAAATGTTCGAAGCAGAATTATCAACAGCCAAAAAGTAGAAACAATCCAATATCCATCAACTATAAATGGATAAATAAAATATCCGTCAGTATTCTTCAGTCGTAAAAAACAAGTACTAATGCACGCTACACCATGAATGAATCACAACAACATCATGCTAAGTAAAAGCGGCCAGAAACAAATGGCCACACACAGCATGATTCCATTCATGAGATGTATAGAATAGGCCGAGTGACAGAAACAGAAAGCAAGTTAGTGGTTGCCAGGGGTAGGGGTTGGGAAGGAAGAGGAAGACATGTGGAATGACTACTTATTTCAGACAGTGTTACTCCTGGAATGATGAAAGTGTACTGGAATGAGACAGTGATGATGTTGTACATCATTGTGAATATACTGAAACCTCTAAATTGTACACTAGTTAACATGAAGCCAGGTGTAGTGGTGCATTCCTGCAACCCCAGCTACTTGGGAGGCTGAGGCTAGAAGCTGGTAAGTTCAAGCCCAGCATAGAAAACAAAATGAGACCCGCATCTCAAATAATAAAATAAGTAAAACAGTTAAAATGCTTGAAATTTATCCCAGCATAAATTTTGTCAAAGGAGTATTTAAAATGCTTTTTTTACACTTTCCAAAGTAAAATGCTATTGAGACAAAAGAAGAACAAGACCATTTAATAATTAAGAGCAGACCTCTGAGCAGAGTTCCACTGAGGCAGAAAGGTAGAAGGAATGAGTGAGACAACACTGTGAATTACTTTCTGCATAAGAACGGTGAGGGAGAGCTAGGGATGTCGTTCAGAGGCAGACCACTCGCCTCACTTTGGGAGAGCCTGGGGTTCAATTCTCAGTACCAAGGAAAGGAAGCAGAAAAAGAATGGTGAGGGACAAGGGAGAAAGGGTAACAGCCTGTGGATCAGGGACTAGGGCAAGCGGTAGAATTACAACATACTAAGCTTTGGATCAGCAAGGGAGATGGATCCAGGTGAAATATAACTTAGCGTAAAAAAAGAAATACAGAGCACAAAGAAATTTTGAGAGACTTGGCCAGTGAAATGCAAACTAAGGTCACCTGCGCAAAATGAAACTAAGGATCCCAGCGCTCAGGTCTCATTTTTAAAGAGAGAGAACTCATTTCATCATGGCTGTGGAAAATTAGGCAATGTAACAAGGTCTGTGTGTGTAGATTCATAGGCTTCATTTCCAAAAATCAGCTACATCACTTACCTGCCTATGAGCATCTCGGAGGTAGGTATCATATCCAGTGCCCTCAACATGGTAGGATGATTTTGCTTCATCCGGCACCAGACAAAGAAAACTTAAATGAAAAAGGCCATTATAATCAAAAACAGAACTAAAAAACTCTCATAATATCTTTATAGCTATTGTATGTAGTGATACCATAAGTTTAGCAAGCCTTAATACAAATGTAAACTTGAAAAATAAAATTATAGCTTAAGTCCTTATCTTGAATCCAGTCTTACAATTTACTGATTAAATACTCTTCCAATAGTTTAAAGGTTTTATTAAAAAATACTGATTCCACTTAAACTAGAAGTAAGCCTATGAAAGACTTTTTTTAAGATCGCTGCACAACGCCATTTTGGTGTGACAGGTGTTAATCTCAGGAAACTGGCTTTTAAGTAAATGAACTTGAGATATTTTTATGTACCACAATTTGCATTTCAAGCTACATGCAATTGTTTTAATGCCACCTGACAGACTCAGGCACATCAGTGACACCATTGAAATGGAAGGAAAAAAATCATCACAGAAAAGGTACCTTAAAGAAGAAAAAAAAAAAAAAAGCAAAAACATTATTTAAAAATAAAAGGAATAACCCTGTGCTTAGCAATAAGCATAATTTGTCAAACTGGCAATTCTCAACATTGTTATAATTGGGAATTACTTAAAATTAAGCCATTTATATTAAAAAAAAAATAACTGAGCTACTTTGAGGGTTTAATTAACCACTGAGTTTTTTAAAAATTATTTTTCTATTAAGCAGAGTTTCTTTTCTCAGGGTGTCAACTAATGCTCTCTGGCTATCACTTGCTACGAAATCAAGACAAAAAAACTGACATAATCTTTCAAGAAGGTCAAATTCATAATATGTTCCTGTAACAAACTAGGAGCAGAGCTGCTTTATATTATAAAAAGAAGCAAGAGATATAAGTCAAATTTATACAGCAACTCACCTATTTACAATTTTATGGACTTCGGTCTTCCCATCATTCTTGGGATGGTCTGGTGTAGCGGGAGGTGAAGAACTAAGCCACTCTTGTTTTGACAAAGTATTATCTGGTGAAATGTCAGTAAATAATGGATCTTCTTCCAGATCTCTAAGTTTAATTTAATGATGTATAAAAAAATTATTATGATATTTTCTGAACCAAAAGATTCTCTATGTTATGAGAAAAATTATACAATTTTTCTAATATATTTTATTGACAAAGTACCACTTTATACTAACCATATCAAGAACATATTAATTTTGTTAGTAGGTTAAATGAACAGAAAATCTCTTATAATTTAAAACGATGGTAGTAGTATCAGGGCATCTAAATTTTACTCCTAAAATTTTTTAAGCAGTTAGAGGGTTTTCTTTTTAAAGCATAAGGGCAAGAACTAAGAGGAAGGAGAAAGTCCTGACCCTGCGAAATGGTGATTTCACAGAGGTGGGTAAACACTTACACTGCGCCTGCTATTAATCCATTCTCTACCACATCTTTGTCTTCTGGGCACAGAGGCTTATATTCTGTATAATTTCTTTCTTCAAGATTTCTTAGGACCAAGTTGTAAAGAATGTGCTCATTGGGTTTTTGCAGAAGATGTTCAAACATCCTCAGGGTCATTATGCTTATCTGAAAGCAAAATTGGTAAAAGCTAACTAAAAAATATCTTCAAGTAAGTTGTTCTTTTTGCCATCTTATAAGTCATACCTTTAATTTGTAAAGCCACATAAAACAAAGAGGTTGTCTTTAAAATACCACAAGTACATTAAATTCAGTATTTCAAAGAATCTAAGTACAATACTAAATCACTACAAAGCTTACCTCATCAGATATGTGATCACAATGTTCAATTAACCGATGTCTTAAAGGATGTCTGCTAATTTCTGCAAGAGTTTCTGGTTCTCTCTGTTCTCCAAGGATGAAAACTACCATTTCTTGAAGCAAAACATCAGAGGTTACTTGCCGAACAATGCGATGAAGCAGAGCGGTTGATGTCAAAATACCTATCTCAGAACTGAGCACAGCAAACAGGTAATTAGTGGGCAAAAAAGACAGAAACAGTGGTATTTTTGTTGTTGTTTTATTCTTAAGAAAAGAGGCTACTCACGTTTGCATTAACTGAGGTTCCATAACACCAATGAAAAATCTTTCATGGACAGCTTTGGCAAGAGCAATAGCAGCAGTCTAAAATATATAGTATTAGCATCATTTTGTTAATGGAAAAGAGAGACTAATCTGTAACATCAATAAATCAGTTCACACTCCCCATCTGGAAGCATGGAAGACAAAACTTGCCTACTGACCACAAATCGACATTAGATGTTGGCTGTTGTGTTATTTTTTTAAATTCCCCCAAATAAAAGAAACAGCACCAATATGTTCCCTTTCAGAAACATATTCTCAAAGGGAACTAGACAGGAGTCATTGTTGCAAACTCAGTGTCTGTGAAACACTGTACTGTGAGAAATATAGGAGGAAAGAACATGAATTTTGATTTGTTTCAAAATTCTAATACACACACTTGACTTTTACTTTATTTTACTAAATATAATATTCTAAAACTATTACAAAAAAATTTGGGACTATAAACTAAGGAGTCTAATTTCACTGAGTAGACACTTACATTTTAAAAGTATCAGTAAGGAACAAAAATATTCAAACCTTTTGTGCTTCCTTAATGAGTTGATCACAATAATCAAACCAGGAAAGAAATGAAATTAAGGCTCGTTTTCCTGGAAATGCTGAGGCATCTTCTTTATGACTATATGAGTCCAAGCTGTGGGACAGGGAAGAAATGCTAAGTTTACAGTTATCCAAAAGCGTGAATCGTATTCATACATACAGAAAAATGAAGGCACACAAATGAATTCAGTACACATGGGATGATATATTCACACAGGCAATGTCCCCTGACAATTGAAAGAGGATTTGTAAAAGAAGCCAACGATAAGAGAAAATCTTTTAAACAAAAGTTGTAAATCATTTCTACTTCTTAAGTGGGGAGAGACTAAAACTGAACGGAGCAGCAGGAGAAAAACCATTTAGACAGCTCCTCATAATTCTGCCATAAATTTCACTAAGTAACTGCAGTGAAAAGGTGGACGTCCTCAGCTGCCAGGATGTAAGAAAAAAAAGGGACCGGAGAACGTGCGGAAAGACAAAGTGACTGGCCAGCTGCTCTTTCTGTCTTCAAGTACAACACAGTCATAATGTAAACAAATGGATCTGCCTGGCAGATGTTGGCAGAACACTGTGTGGAAAAACTAGTAAAAACACAAAGGGCTAAATATTTGGAGAAAAACAATAAAAGATAATTATGTCAAAATACTAGGCGTTTATAGGTGGCAGCATTATGATTTTTTATTTATTCTGCTTTGCATTTTTAATAATTTAGAAGTGCTCTGTAATAACTATGTTTTCCCATGAGAATCAAATGAAGGAACCTGAAAAGGAGAGGGGGTAAAAAATGAAATAGGCAAGATTCTATACACACACAGGGCACAGGCCATGGGATACTGTTCTAGAGGCTGTGGAAGTTATTTATAGAAAAGGAGATCCTTCTTTTAGAATTTGTTTTTAATAAAAATATCTAGGTAACATTATTGGTCTTGATGTAAACCTTTAAGAATTAATCTGTGTAACGGACAAAATAAAAGTATCTCAACTACAGTATATAACAGCTGGACTGTTCCCACACCGATTTGTTACTGCTGACTGATAAATTTAATCCATGCTTCGAGAAATCTTCCCCATTTAACAATCTCTCATAGTGATGCCTTTTTCAAAAATCAAGATTTCTATTGTTTTCAAATGTAGTATAAGAAGTCACCTTTATGGGAAAACACAAAGAATGATGCTTACCCCCAGTTGATGGCTTCCACCGTTTCAATATCTAACGGATCTACCGACTGAGGTAGGGCCTTGTACAGGGAGGCAAGTCTGTCCGTCAGCAGTTCGCACAGGCAAGTGCTCTGAGTAAGGCACTTTGCTGTTGCAGGCTCTGGCAGACTGACTAACAACATCAAGCCCTCACAGGCTTTCACAGCTATTCGGCCATCCTAAAGGGAAAAGACACAGCCCTTGAATGCTTAAATTAGATACAAACAAAAACAATTAGGTTGTTCAGGACAGTTCAATATAAAAGGATTCAATGTTTTATATTAAATTTGTTTTTCCACTTTAAGTGCATATTATTGTGATCAGATTAGGGAGGAAGAGTAAAGATGATAACTCACTGGGCTTCTGGTAAGATTTAACAAAGAATTCACTAAATTATAATCCTGGTTTGGGCGGACTACGGAGGCCTCTGGCGGTGATGTGGCATTGAGGTCATCCAAGCTTGTGGACAGGTCCTCTGCCTGAGATGGAGGCTCATCCTCTGACTCTGCGTGCTCCGCTCCAGCAGCACCAGACAGCTTTTCTGGCCGACAGGGCTGTCCTGTATCAGTTGACAAGGAATCTTGACCTTTTACTGTGTCTTCTGAAATTACATTTGGTGCTCCTTTAGAGCCCCATGACTTCAACTTGTTCTGAAAAGCAGCACACGTTCCAAAAGGTTCATGTTAAGAACTCTATACACCAGAAGTCATATCCATTAGATTTTTCTATAATTAACATTTCACATGCCCAACTAAAATAGCAGAAAGTGTTTTGTCAAATGAAAATACTCAGACTTTTTTTTAACAAACCATGTTTTAGGCTGAGTTTTAAAACTGCAAAGAAGTTAATGAGCCTTTGCATAACTAGGAAATGTTTTATATTCATTACAAGTAATGAGTGATATTAGAGATTATTACTCCAGTATTGGACTACTTCTAAAAACAGTATCGGTGGGGGAAAAGTTTCAATTTCAGTTTTTTTTTTTCTCATCACTAGGTTCACTCATCTCAATGTGAACTTTTCTAAGATCATGGAGGGAGGCATTTTGATTTTATAATCAAAAATACTTCATTTTTTTTCAAAAATACTTTAAAGTCAAAAGTTACCAAGCCTAGATTTAAGGTTTCCACAAAGCTGCCGAATTTTTTAAATGCATAAGAACCTTTTCTAAATTTTTTTTTCCATATGTCTCTGCCCTATAAAAACACAAAAGATTACTCGGAGGATATTTTTATTTGTGTCCGAGGAAAAGAAGATTCGCTTGAAACACTGGTGTGTCCTCCACCCCCCAGACACACCCAAACACAAAGAGAACCTTAACTGAATAGTGTCCAGGAAAAAGTGCCTTACTTTCCATTTGAAAATAAGAGCAAAAATCAAATCACGCACACACAAATTAAAATTCATCATGAACCAGCTTCTCCACAGGGCCTATCGCATTGCTCTGCTCATCACAGAGGCACATTAAAGGCTGAGTGAATTCAGGGTTCCACTCTCAGAAAGCTGTAATGTAGTAATTATAAATCATTTCTACTGCTTTAAAAGTAGGGGAAAAAAGCTCTTCTTGAGTGACCGAGCTTACGGCTTGTACATTAAAACAACTCTATGAAACTCAATGAGTACTCCAAGCAATTGTCTCTCCAATTTCCTACAAAAGTCAATTGCATAGCATCATCTTTATGAAAGTAAAACATTTTACTGCATCTAAAATACTAGTAACAGGCCAGGTGTGGTGCATGCCTATAATCCTAGCACTCAGGAGGCTGAGGCAGGGGGATTGCTGCGAGGTTGAGTTGAGGCCAGCTTGAACTACACAGCGAGACCCTGTCTCAAAAACAAAAACAAACAAACAAAAAAAAAACCCAAACTAATAATATTGTTGGAAGCAGTGTCTCAAGAACAAAAGAAAGAACCACTCCTTAAACCAATGTTTCTCCGAGTGTGATTCAAGATTAGCATCTTGGTCTCTTGTGGGGCTTAATTTAGAACAAAACAAAACGGAATAGAACAAAAACAGATTCCTGGGGCCCATCAAGATCTTCTGAATGAAAATATCTGGAGATAGAGCCAAAGAATCTGCATTTTGAAAAGCTCCCAAGCGAGGAGGAACAGTTGCCCTAATTCTTACACTTTGCTTCCACTAAAACTTTCCTTTCTACCCTGAAGGATCTCACAGGCCCCCACGTATTTGTGCACATAACTCCTAATGTCTTAAACATCCCTCTCAAATCACAGATTTGCAATACTACCAAATACCTGCTCATTATCTCCAACTGGCTATCATGAAGACTCAAAGTATCCAGAACCAAACTTATCATCTTCCCCTCAAAATAAGCACCCTCCAAGCTGGCTCCCTTCTTTCCACTAAGCAGCTGCTTATTGGTTCAGGATTTCAAGCATTCAAATAGTCTTTTCTCTGCTCCCTGCACCTCCGCAGTTATACAGCTATACAGAGACCACGTCTAACATGTGAGGCAGTAGAAGCCCCTTTATCCCAACCTACTGCTTTCAACTCCGTTACAGTCCTTGTTACCTCTAGTCTGGGTGAATCCATCAACTTCAAATTGGTTTCCCCACTTTTGTCTCTCCTTGCACAGGAACTCACTGTACAAAATGCTGCCACCAAATTTCATCTCTTAAGGCACAGACAATGTCACGTAACAATATTCCTGCTCAAAAATCATCAGTGGCTCCCCAGTGTCTACAGGTCAGCACAAACACCCATCTTGTGGTTCAAAGCCTTTGACAACTGTTAGCCTGTCTGTTTAGGCTCATTGCCATACATCCAAATTTTGCTGTTTCTTGAATGTACTCCATTCCCCATGTTCACCCATTCTTCTCTAACAACTGTCAAGGCACATTTCAAAGAAGACCTCTTCCTTGAAGTCATTCCTGATGACCTTAAGCGGATATAATCTCTTCATCCTACAGACACAGACACTTAGGGCAGTTACTCTGCAACCTTCTTATGCTTCTCACCTTACCCTCCCTTAGATCACCCTATCTGAACATTCACTCTACCATCCTCATTGGACTGTAAACTTCTTTGATCAAAGACTATTTCTAATTGATCTACCATATACAGTATACTTAATCCAGAGCAGATGCCTACAGTAGCTGATACAACTGAACACACATTAGATTTCAGGGGACAAAAGCATGACAACTGCAGGGTACGTTTGTTACTATCTGTACTTAAAGAAATAAAACTGCGTTAAGAGTTATTCATTCAGTGAGAGTTAATTAATAGTTAATTAATAGTTAGTTACTATGCTTTGTGCTAGATACTAGAGGCACCGTGGAGAACCAAAGAGTTAGAGTCCTCGTCCTCAAGGAGTTTACTGACGGCAGGAGAAAATGAAATGTACACAAATAATTCCAATGTTAGGGAGGCTGTGATAACAGACACTAAAGTATATGAATACTCCTCTCCACTCAGAAAAATGGAGATAGCTGCCAGCTCCGGTTTTAGAGAACAATTTCGAAGCAAAGTTGCAAAACAAGATACAAAATATGATGCACATCATGAAAAACAGGTGTTCTTAAACACTAACTACAAATTTAAATTTACAGATTTTTGCAGCTGGGCTGCTAAAGTACTTCCCCAACAGTCCTAAATTATTTATTTAAAACATGTGAAATAGAAGACAAATCCATCTACTAGCATGATTAACATTAAAAAACAAAAGGAAAAACCTGGTAATACCCAGTGCTAGGTAAGAAAATGGAAATAGGAACTCGCACTGTCAAAGAGATGTGAGATGCAAAGCCACTATAGAAAACACTCTGACAGTTTCTTAAGAAAATGAACATACATCTACAACTTAACCTGCTAATCCTACCACTAAGAAATTTTCCAAATGAAATGAAAATCTAAATTTAAACAAAAGTTTGTGTGTGAATGTTTAAAGTGTCTTTATTCATAATTGTCAAAAACTGAAAACAGCCCCCAAATCCCCCATCAGATGAATACACAACTGCGGCGCTATCCATTCAATGGAATACTCACCAAAATAAGGGAAGCAAGTCATGAATGAATCTCAAGTGCACTGAGTAAAATGGTACATTTATATAACTCAAGGAAAGAGAATACTATTGGGACAGAAAGTAGATAAATGGTTGCTAGAGGGAAGCGGACAGAAAAGGATGACAACAAAGGGGCAAGGGCGATGATGACATTATTGCGTATTACTGTGGTGCTAGTTACACAGTTATATCTATCTGTCAAAATCACAAAACTGTAGACCAGAAAGAATGAATTATACTGTATGTAACTAATACCTTAACATTAAAAAAAAGACAAAGCAAAAAGATTGTTTTTAAGCAAAAAGACAAAAAGACCACAACTACGTTTTCTAATATATTCCTAAATGCTTTCACTGCTGGAAAAAGAAAGTGAATGAAAGCAAGAAGTACGCAAAACTTATTTTCTATCTTAAAACTTGGAAGTAAAATCCAAAATATCAATTGATTTAGGAAACTGTAATTTGGTGATTATGGCTATAAGCAGTGTAAAATACTAAAACAATCCCAGCTGCCATACAAGGAGAGGTGACCCGTGATTTATTACAGCTTGTCCAAATCTGATTCACCGTCCTCACCCACACAGGCTGCCCATGCCACATGCTAGCTCGAGCTCACCCAAAATACGCCTGTTTCTAAATGTCTGTGAATTCTTGAGGCAGCACACCCTTCTGAGCCTGGCTCTGTGCCTGTCCAGTCTCAGCACTGCCCTGTGTATCTGGCTCAACTGCATACTTTGAAAATCTTTCTGCCCCAACAGATTTCAATTTAGGATAAACTGATCTTAAATGAAAAATAACACTAGGAAGGGAAACAAGTCATCTAACAACTTGCAAAAATGTAATTCTTCTTAAGATTATTCACAGAATTAAATTTTCATAACAATCTGAATAAACATACTTTGACGTGTAGGATGTATATAGCCTACCTCCAGAAAAAAATTAACCAAGTAGGGATCCTGTTTCAGCTTCGCACACACAATACAGAGAAATTGAATCTCTTCATTTTCCGTTGGTGTTGCAAGGACTTCACCACAGAGTCGAATTAATTTCTGCCAAAATATTTTTTTAAAACTTATAAAAAATATGGCAAATAGCCATCTATTTACCTTAATGATATTTAAAATTTTCAAATAATGGAAATATCTTCTATTAGTTAGATAGAACACCAACAATATTTACCATCATCTGTATCTAAGTAAATTTACTAGCAGTAAAATTTTCAAGTTCATTATCCAAAAAAATTAATGGAGTATATAATTACCTCCTTGGAAAGTCAAAGAGGTAAAGTAAAAAGAAAATTAATGTATAAAACTTTAAACAGAACTATAAAGATATGAAGTACATGTAACGCAATTATGCATACAGAAAACTCTAGTATTTGCTAATTTAATGTTATTTTTAGAATAATTTATTTTATTAATCTTATAAAAATAAATAAAACTATTCCTATTTTTTAAATAAAATCAAATGAAATAATTTTATGTAAGAAGAACAAATACCTGCACTGGCCTGTGCACGTTAATGTGTGGAAGTAGTGGCTGCCGGATTCTTCCCAGAAGTTTAGTATAGAATACTAAAACCTGCTGTTTCATCCCTGGAGGACACTGGGTATAGAAAAAAAGGAAAGCGAACAGGAAAAGAACAGATAATACAAACACACTTACTCAAAAGTTTAATGTTAATGAATCTCTTCCTCAATACTGTAAAAATTGGTCAATGATTTTGTCAGAATAAAAATTTTAATCAACATTAACGATTGGCATTCTAGAAATAAAATTATAGATTTGAACCATAATATAGTATATGAGATCATAGCCTCATGTAATTACAAACAGCACGGTAATAACATGTTGTTGAAATGAGAGACTGCTTCAGGCAATGTCAACTGAGTAAGTGCTAGTGAAACTCTTACTCCTTGCCAAAGCAAAGGCAGAATCTTTTTTATACTAACGATGAGTAATCAATAACTTTCCATCACCTACATACAAGAGCAAAGAAAGCCTCTTTCCCTTTCTCTCCCTCCCCCTTTCCCTCTCTCTCTCTCTCTAGAGAGAGAGATAGATAATACAGATTAGAATATACATGTATATATCTCTCTACATATTTATGATTTATCCTGAAAACACTCAATTAGTTGAAAAAGTACAAGTAAACCTTCTGGTTACTTATGCTATGTAATGGGCATGAATCAACAAGGTTATATATTCTATAACTAAGCAGTTGATACTGCCTCACATGTAAAATAGTCACAAAATTAGTTATTTCTAAAATATCATTATGACACACTAACTGGAAGTAGTACAATCTAAGGACCATGAAAAATAATTTTTTGTAACCCAATTTTTTTTTTGGTAACCCAGTAATTCTTAAGATAGCAAATACCTTGTATTATTCAGATAAAACACTAAGAATATTGGGGTTGGGGATTTAGCTCAGTGGTAGAGCATTTGCCTACCAAGTCCAAGGGCCTGAGTTCGATCCCCAGCACCCAAAAATAGTAATAATTAAAAAAAAAAAGATTTACAATCACCTGTGTCAAAATATATTTACTAGTAGTACAATTACTAATTTAGGGCTCAAAAAATCATCTAATACTCAATTTTATATTATATAATTTCTCCAAAGATGAGGAGAAAGAAGGGAGGCGGCGAATGAACTTCAAGTTATTAGAGAACAGATTTGTCGCTTAGATAATATAAGAGGAATATATTTAACTTAAAAATGAATTGGAGTACTACAGATTTATTTCAAAGGAAATTGTCTTTAATACTATTCATAGATCTATTTGGTGTTAAAATGTACCCATTAATTTTAGTTTGAGTTTTCAAACGTATTATAGAAAATTATAGAACAGAAACACAAATTTTTAGAGTTAGAGGATACCCATTAGCAATCACTTCCATGTTTTTAAAGAACAGACAGATTAACCAGAGGTCACAGTGTGTTAGAGACAAAATTGGGACTGGAAGCCAGGCCTCCTAACCTGGAACCAAAGCTTCTCCTCTTCCCTCACACCATCACATTCAAAGGGTGAACAAAAAATATGGTCAATATTTAAATTTTAAAAAATTATTACAGTAAACGATACATTACCATTCATCTCCCTCAAAATACTCCCCCTTGCTTTGAACACGCTTACTCCGTCATTCTTGACACTTTCTGGAACAATTCTGGAAGTCTTCTTTTCATGTGCTGAATTGATTAAAAGTGTTTATGCCAACTTCTGTCAAATAAAAACATTACGGTGTGTCTTCATCCACATTGTTCACCAGATCTGGCAGTGTGTGACTTCTGGCTCTTCCTCAAAGTCAAAATGACCGAGAAAGGTGTAAATGTTTTAAATCAACTTAGGACATCAAGGCAGCCACAACTGCACAACTAAAGACACACGAAAGAGCACTTCCAGAACTTCAGAAAGTAGCATGAACAATGGGGTAAGTGTGTTCAAAGTGAGGGGCAGTATTTTCAAGAGAATTAATGGCAGTATGTCTTTTACTGCAAAATGTTTTAAATTTTAAAATTCACCATACTTTCCAATCAGAAGCGTAGTTTGAAGACTCATCTCTTTAAGTAAAGACACCAAATAACGTTTTAGTCATAGACAGACCGTATATATGAGTTGGGTCCCGTAAGTTATAATGGAACTGAAAAATTCCTATCACTTATTTTTCCTGTACCTTTTCTATATTTAGGTATGTTTAGATACATAAATACTTACCACCTCTGTCAGAATTGCCTACTACTCAGTACACATGTGTAACCTGAGGGCAGAAGGCTCTACTATCCAGTTTTGTGTAAGCACACACTATGCTCATACAATGAAATCACCTAATGGCACATTTTTCAGAACATATTCCTGTCATTAAGTGATACATGAATATAATTTTAAAGTTTCGTGGCACAAAATATTATTTATGTACGATATTTTTCCAAAGAGTTTTCGAAATTCGTTAGGCCGAAAAATGTGAATTGATTCTACTTGTCAGTTCACCTAATATTAGAATTATCAGAATCATCAGTGACATTCTTCGCAACATTGAAAAATAATTTTTTTGGCGGGGGGGAGGTTATTGAGCCAACTCTCACTACACAGTTCGGGCTGTCCTTGAACTTATTATGTAGTCCAGGCTGGCCTCAGACTTGGGGCAATCCTCCCGCCTCAGCCTCCTCAGCGCTGGGATTAGAGACATGCACCACCATGCCAGCTGAAAAATAATTTTTATAACCCAAATGCCACTAGGTTTTCATTTCTTTTGATTCTGAGCATATGTACTTGGGCTTATTTTCATAAATGTTTATACCAAAACGTAAGTATCAATTTTTTCTAGGGCATTTGGGAGCTCTGCTATCTCTGTGGACATCAGGGTTGTACGAGCTGCTCAATCTGCTCCCCTAATTTTAACTTGAATCATGCCATGTGCAATGGGTACCTCTATAAAAAAAAAGAAGTACTTGGCAGCTTCTTTATGTCTAAGGCATTACTGCATCTATTACATACCCAATACATGGTGTGGATTAGGAACTTACATCAGCTTTCCCCAAGGTATATAACGTTTCCAAGATCTTGTGATGGAGTAAATATTCCATACATGGCCCTGTCTCTCCAGATTCTCGTTCATTTTCTTCTTGAACCAGTATATCTAACATCTGTTCCAGATGGGATGGAATGTTCGTATCAGTCACTGGGGCTTTATCGTCTAAACAATAGAAAAATATTTATCAAACAAATACTCAAATATTTTTAAGCTGCCAATTTGTGCATAAAATACCATCTATATTTTCCTATTCTTATTCAAACTGAGAAAATCCAAACAACAGTTATGTGAGGTGTTATATACATTGTATGACTATCTTTGCTAGAATTAAGAAGATGCTTTTACCATACTTCTTCAAAAACTGAACCAATCTGAAATATATTCTAGCTAATATTCATCCATAATAATTTAGAACTAAAAACCACTTATGTGGGAAATGGGAACAAGATCAGAAAAATACTTGTAAATATCAAGTGTTTCTATATATTTATAATTTGAAAATTTGCTTTTACTTAGCCAGTTCAGAAGATCTGAATTTTCAGTCTCTCTGTATAGATACAGGTTGGCCTTGAACATTACATTGCATAGCCTGGGATATACAGACAGGACAGGCTGTTTTTGAATTCTACTATGTTACTTTATGGCACTGGGTAGTCAGTCACTTAATGCCCTCAATCTGTTTCCATCTATTAAAAACAGTAGGAGACAAAAGGAAAACCTGCTATTAAAATTTCTGCCATGTCCTCTCATTAACACTAGCTATTCCCAAGGTCTGTTTTTTCAAATTTGCTTCTCAGAAAAATGTTTATTAAATATTACAGATTTTTAAAAATAGAAGTTTATTGGTATTTTGTTGTTGTTGCTTGTTTTTTGGGTGCTGGGGATCAAACTCAGGGCCTTGCGCTTGCTAGGCAAGAGCTCTACCACTGAGCTAAATGCCTAACCTCTACTGGTATTTAAACATATCATACCTGAACTTGAAAACTACATCAACCTTCTCTTATTGCATAAAGGTTAAATTACTCTTAATAAACTGAAGTTTTATAAACTGTTTAAATACAAAATATTATTAGGCAATCCCAAGTTCTCACTTACGGCTGTATCAGCAGTTACTCAGTACTTCTAGAGTTTGCGCAACACAATCCTAGTAGGCTTTTACTGATATGCTGCTTTGTACATGTGTACATGTGCACATGTAGGTACACACAGAGAAAATCAGAATTCTCAGCTTGACAGAGAAAATAATGGAAATAGAAAGGTCGCTCCCATTTCCCAGCTGGACATACATATCTAATACGGCAGGGTCTTAGACAGCTGTTCAGAGTATGGGCACTGGAGTTAAGACAACCTGGATTCAAACCTTGGGCCTGTCACTTTTAGTTGGATGACCTGATACAAATTATTTAAGCCTCAACACCTATAACACAGAACCAGTATGCAACAGTGTATGTGTTATATGATCCCAGCAAAATAATATATGCAAAGTCCAGTGCCTTAGCACACAGTGAAAATCCAAGAACTATTAATTTCTCAAGTTTTGTTTCACACTAGTCTTCTACAATGAGCAGTCTCCTGCTAAAAAAGGATAATTTGTAAGTCTGCTTGTAATTTACCCTAAAAAAATGTTTTGCTTCCTATAAATGTAAAGACATATACATTTCAGAAAAGAATGTTCAACTTCGGTTTGAATATAATGATTTAAGGGAAAAAAATGACCAGATGTTTAAGACTAAGAAAAATATTAACTATAAATTTAATTTGATGGGATCAAAATCCTAGCTCCCCAGAAGACAAGATCTAGTTTCTGCTGCCCACTCTAAATATTTCTGAACTGGCAATGTTCCTTGCTTTTGTATATGCTATGCTTTCTACTTGAAATGCCTTTAACTTCTTTATCTACTTCTTTATCCTATTCATCCTTTACAGCCCAGATGAGGCAATGCCTGCTCCTAGTTCTTCCTCCTTCATTCGTTCTGTACCTGACATGCTATATGACCCAGACTTTGTTTCTTGTCCCTTCACTGTAATGCACACACTTGTTTCTGTTACTAGATAGGGAAAAAATCTTTTAAAGCAAGAACTTGTACACATCTTTAAAGCCACAGGAGAAGAAAAAAAAGAAAAATCACAATAGCTAAGAAGAATAATTTAAAAAAGTAGCTCCTTTTATAAGACATTTGTGTAGCTCTGCTGGCTAAATATCAAATGAAGTTAAAAACTATATTTTACATTTAAATGTTTTTCTACCCACTTTTTATTTATTGCTTAAATTAAAGGCCTTTTTCACCTATTCTCACTTTTTCCTTTGCTAGTTGACGTGTGTCTGACCTGCACGCCCACTAGTGTTTACCGGCACGTTCCTCGAGGGAGCTTGTAATGATACACAGAAGGTACGACATGTCCCTATTTCTGATGTTGCCAAACTTTGGCACACAGGTCACACTCAGCCCTGTCATCAGTTCTACTCCTTCTTCTCTTGTTCTACTTTCCATCTTGTTTTGATGGATGAGAAGTCATCTCATCTTACTCTTGCATCAACCATTTCCTCTAGTAGACTGTTACTACTGAGTTACAAACTGCAGTATCTTACATCTTTAAAAAATATTTCAAAACTCTTTCTTACTGCCACTTCTCCCTCTCGGTTCCCTTTTACACTGACACTCAAGAAGGCAGTCCAAAAAAAAAAAAAATTAAAAAAAAAAAAAGAAGGCAGTCTAAGCACTTTGTCCATACATGTTTTCTTCCCATTTTCTCCTAAACAAACTCCAATTAGGCCTTTTCTTTCCTCCCTGTCATTAAAATGGATTTTTATCCAGGAAACTAATAAGCTATTTGTGGCTAAATCTAGTGATCCATTCACAGTCTTTAACATCATCTGACACAATGAATCTCTCACTCCCCTTCTGCACACCACCCTCTCTTGCTGTCTTCTACCTCAGATAAAGTAGCTCCTTTGCTACTGTTCTCTTCTTCCAACCTTTGAACACTGGATCTAAAGGTGTTCCTGAACTCCTTATTTCTTCCATCTCTTCTTCCTTCCTAGAAAATCTCCTCCAATCTCATGGCTTTAAATCCTACTTATGTACGGATAAGTCTTAATTTCTTGTCTGATTTGTATCCTGACATATTCAATTAAATAGATAACTGGCACCTCAAACTTAGTATGTCCAAAATCCTCCTCCAAACCTGCTCTTCCCAAAATACTCGGTGACACCTCCAATTTTTCTTTCATTAGGCCTAAAATTTCAGTTAACTTTCATAGTCCTACATACCCAATATCAAACCTATCAAACAATCTTCCTTCAAAATACATCCAGAATACAATCATTTCTTACCACCTCTATCCAGTCTAAAATACCATTAATGGTCTCTTTTACCCTGCCCTCCTCCGACGAGGGATGGAACCCAGGGGTACTCTATCACTGAGCTATATACTCAGCCCCTTTTATTTTAAAAGAGGCTCTTGCTAAATTGCCCAGGCTGGCCTTGAACTTATGATTCTCCTACTTTAGCCTCCCCAGTAGCTAGGATTAGAGGTGTGTGCCACCACACCCAGCCCATCATCATCTCTTGCTTGGACCACTGTAATAGTTCACTAATTTTTCTGCTAGCTTTAAATCAGTATTCCCTCCATTTCTTCTTTTTCACAGAAGCCCAACTGGTCGCTTTAAACAGACTATGTAATAGCCTTACGCAAATCCCTTCAAAGACTTCTTATTATGGAGAAAGGCTAAAGCCTTTACGATGGCTTATAAATAGCCCCTGTATAAATCTGCACCTCCACCATGACCCCTACAGTATCTAACTTCATCTCCCACCAGGTTTCTCCTCTTTCACTGTGCTGTAGACGCCGGGGCTTCCTTGTAGTTCTTAATATCCTCCAAGCAGACTACAAGAACAAGCCCTAGTGTTTGTGTACTCCACGCTCTCCCCGAGACACTCTTTCCCACTTATTCAGCAAGCTTGGCTCCTCTCTCCTTTAGGTTTCAGTTCGGAAGTCATTTTGAGCCACGTAGCTCTCTCTCTCTTACCTAAAGTAGCCAACTGCCATCCCCATCTCCCTAATACGGATTCTCTCCCCCTTCCCCTGCTTCATTTTCCCGTAACACTTCTCAGTTAACATACTTTCTGTATTTGTCTATTAACTCTTTGTCTCCCCCTAAATCAATATATAAACTCTATCAGGATGGGCTGTTGCTTGTTTGATTAACTACTTACTCTATCCTTGGTGCCTAGAATAATGCCTGACACAAAAGTAGATGCTCTCTAGATATGTTTTTAAATAAGTGAAACGAATCTAAAAGTTAAAGGTAAAATTGTTTAAAATTAAATATAAATAAGTTTTAAAAATTACTTTAAAATAAATTTTACTATTTCACAAATTCTCTAATTGATATTAATCATCATTACTTACCTGAAGTCTCTATGTAATAATGAGTAATTGCCTTCCAGTGATAAACAAAATCTTCTTGTAAAGGAAGAGAAGGTGCAAGCTACACAAACACACACAAAAAGACAACAATTAATTACACAGCATTAAAAGTTTCCCATAAAGTATAACGCTGTATTTGTTGATTATGCTGCAAAAGCAGCCTAAAAATAAGGGTGGAACTTTAACTTGGATCTGTACATCAGATGTCGAAGAGAAACAAAGTAAGCTGAATCCAAGAAAAGTAAAAGGATTTATTATGAAACAGGAAATACACATTTATCAGCATTATTATTAAACTACAGTATTGGGCTTTTTTCCCCTTTCTCATACAACTATGTGGCTTCAAAAGGAATTATGTTAAATCAAAACACACTAATATCCTGTTACTAAAGTATCAGTAAAATAAAATTACTGATAACTAGAGATCTTTGTACCTAGGACTTTGGAAAACAGAACAGTAAAAAGCTGCTACGCAATTAGTTACACATCACCACTGTTAAAACATATGGCAAAATCAACGTCACAATCAGATTAATGTGTTCCCTACTTTCAGTGACATACCGATGTAAATCTTTTCCTGTTTAAACCTGGATTAGGCAGTGCATATTTTTAGCAAAATAACTATATGAACAAGACAGTACCAATTTAAATCCCACAAAGTCAAAGATGTTTTACATTTTAAGCTTTGAGATTCACTTCAGAAGTTTTAAGACCAAAATTATATACCTTCAGCTATTTCATGGCAAACTGATAAGTATTCTAAATGTGTTAAATGGATAGAAAAAGGCTTGCAAACATCTTCTTTTCCTTAAAAAGAGTGAGGGTGACAGTGCCCCTATTCCTAGTGTCATTAGTCAATTCTGGTCAGGAAGCAGAGTTGACCAGTTTAGCAGAGAACAAACAGGTTTTTACTCTGAGGACCTACAGTATGGCAGAATAATCTTCCATTTTCATATGCTTCTTCTGCAAATGACCTAAAGCAGGTCAGGTGAGTCCTGACCTCCACTTGCTCCACTCTGACTTCCTAGCGTGAGTTCGAAGTTGACGACCCTCTCAGAACAATTTCCAAACTATTATGCAAAAGCTGAACATTGGTCACATACATCTTAAGTGTTTCAATCCAGGAGATGAAATGTACTCATAAAAAAAGCTCTAAAAAATTTTCAACAATCAACACTGTAATGCTAACTCTTCCATATTTGTTTATTTGCACCACTCTGAATACAACTGGATTAAGAAAATATAAATATTCACCTCATTTTTAAGTAGAATGCTGTGAAATCTTTTTCAAAGAGAACATGAAGACAGAAAAACTTATGGGGAACTGAGAAACAATTAGGAAGGAAATTAAGAATGAAAGTAATTATTAACTTGGGAAAACAGAATGAACAGTCTGAAACTTTTAGTTAAAAATCTTTTGGTGAGCTACTTGTTTTCAAAATATACCAAATTTCCCTACTGTGTTTCTAGTTTTTATAGACTATCATTATATTATTAAATATACAAATAATGAGACAAATACAAATGGAATTTACTCTTTCATGACCTGTACCTATTTTTTTTTAAGGGTAAATGTAGTGATTTGTTAAATTTTTCCAAGGGAACCACCTAGGTCACTACCAAATTATGGTATCCTTTTTCCAAGTTATTTCACAGTGCAGCGGGACTTCTCTGTACTTTGAGGGTGTGTCACTAGACCGGAGGTCTTACAGGATGCGTGCTGAGACCTTTCCTGTAGGTTACAGTCAAACACAAAGCAGGATAGTGTTGGTTTTTCCTGAGTACCATACCTCTCCCAGGGTAGACAGCCAGCCAGTTGTAAACTGCTAATAATTTATCTTAGTCACAATCTTAATCAAACATGAACAAATGTCCTTACTTATTTAAAATTTCCTAATAAACTTACCTTTTTTGACTAATTTTAATACACAAATGACATTTCATTATTGCATAAAAACATTTATGCTCTGGGTTTAAAATTTTTTAAAAAAGAAACAGATGTGCAGATAGGCACCAAGAAAACCAATTTAACTTTTTACCATACAGAGATTATTTTTTAAAAAGTTCATGCAATCACTATCTCTGCCAAAGACAGACATGAACTGAAACTCTGGGTTCTCTCGGCAGCCTTTCAACTTTCAACGTCCCAGCACTGTCTACCAGCCTGGGACTCCCTCCCAACCCTCAGTCCACTTTTGTCACTGTTCAATTATCCATCTCCTCCACTAGATCATAAACTGTGTTGGGGCTGGGATGGTGTCATCTTTTTCAGCATTCTTTCTCCTATTCCCAATTCAGAGACGGCACAGAGTATTCAATAATATTAAGGGAAGAAATGCATGACACAGCATTCACTGTCAGACGAGTCGTTAGGTGATCGGCAGGCTACAAAGTTTATGCACGCTGACTAGATGGTCTTAAATTCTCAGAATAAACTTCTACTTTGTCAGACTCCTATAAAGGTCCCAAAGCAGTTAACTGGCATGTACTAGGAAACACAGTTTTCAACTAGAAACCTGGAGTTTCTTCAAAACGCCCAATATACAAAAAGTCCTACACGGATAATTCAGATAAAAACTAGTGTTTTAACTGCCTCATGAATCACACACATTGCACACCTGTTCTGTTTTGTTTTGTTTTTTTTAATGCCTCTTTTCTAGCGTCTTTCGTTTCCCCTCACACTAGAGGTTGAATGTATGGTCTTTACAATGAGTTCTATCCCCAGCCTTTAAATTTTTTGTTTCTTTTGAGGCAGAGTCTGGCTAAGTTGCTAAATTGCCTAGGTTAGGCTCAAAGTTGGAATTTTCCTGCCTCAGCCTCCCAGCGTGCTAGGGTTACATGAATGTGCTACCACACCCCGCCACTATCAACTTTCTCAACACCCTTCCTTCCCTATCCTCTCTACCTCTCTTTAATCTAGCTGGTCTCACTTCCTCCAGAGCACTTTTCCTAACTCCTACAAAGTGCTCCCTTCCTCCTACAGACCTCATCGGCCTGGCTGAACCAATCAATTTAGCAACACTTTTGCTGAACACTTACTAGATTCGAGGCCCTGGACTAAGCATTTCCTGTATATCTGATTTTAATGTTCACAGCAACTCTACGAAAAGGATCTAATTAGTACAGGTAGCAATATCAGGGCTCAGAGACCACACACTTCCATTCACCTGGATATGAGCAACATCCCAGGGCCTTTCCTCTTCCCTTGGTTGTAAGAGAAACAGAAAATAAAAATAACAAAGACCCAAGAACTCTCTAAAGCTCCAGGTCACTGCACAAGCCTGTTAGATCTTACAGCCTAATCTTTAGTAACTTTTTCCTCACTTGAAATTCCTTAAAGGTCCATACATATGGGTTGTGGATCATGTATGTAATTTATTGGGGTTTATTGGTTTGTTTTTTTGTGATGCTGGAGATTGAACTCAGGGCCTTGCACTTGGTAGGCAAGCACTCTACCACTTGAGCTAAATCCCCAAGCCCTACGTATGTAATTTAATCAGAGTGAATTCTGGACTGGCCAGCATATTCTGGAGCCCCTAAGATGACTCAGCACCCTGTCAATCATTTCTATCAGCCTTAGCCACAGACCCAATGAGAAGCACCTGAAGGGAATGCGCTTCTTTTAAAACCTGAAAGCCCATGTGCTTTTCATTTCCCTGATGTCCCCACATCACTCTTCTGTTGGTCCCCCCTTTTTGTTTCTGTTGGCATGGACCTGCCCTGAGCACACCTTCCTGTTATTGTCAATAAATGGAAATGCCTTTTCTTTTGCCACTGGATGTACACTTGCAATTCTTTGCTCACTGTACACAAGAACTTGGACTCTACCTCTGAGTTCCATCACACAGCATCATAATTACTTCCATTTTATAATGAGGAAATGGGAACGTACAAAGATTTGGTAAACGTCCAAAGGTAGAAGTGCCAGAGACTAGAATGGAACCGTATTCTGTCTGAATCTAGAGGCTGGTCACATTCTTGTGCATTCCTTATGTTATGATTTAACTTATGTATTTATTTTTTTTCCCAAAGCAAAGCACTGAGATCAAGGACAAAGATATATGGTACCTTGTTTCCTTAGCCGTGTGCTATGCTTTCACTGTAGCTCATAAAGTATTTGCTGAATGAGAAAAGGACTGACGTGAGAGAGCACTTCTAGAAATGCTAGCCCCAACAATCATCATTAACTAACTCTATTACTTGAAGAGAGAACATTGTATTTGAATTCTGAAGGATAACTTCCATTGGATGGATAAAAAGAGATAAAACTCTCTTCAACATTGCCCTTTATCCTCTCCAGAATAAATCAGCCTCAAGGGTTGGACTGGCTGGAATGTAAGAAGAAAGCCCTGGCACATCACCTGGGCAGGACTAGGCTCTCAACCAATACTAAGCAGTGCTAAATGGAAAGTGTTATTTATCCTTTGGAAAAGTTGTGCTAAAACAATTCAATCTAACCTCAGAATTTCTTTTTCTTGGTGGTAATCGGGATTGAATCCAGAACCTCTGTGGTGGGTCACATCCTTAGCCCTTTAAATAATTTTTTTTTTTTTTTTAATTTTGAGACAAGGTCTTAACAAGTCACCAAGTTGCCCAGGCTGGTCTGGAACTTGTGGTCCTACTACTTCGGCCTCTAAGAGTGCTGAACAAGAGACCTGACCTCAGACTTGAGACAAGCAGCAAGTGGGCAACACAACACATTTGTTTATTAAGACTCCTAACAGCCGATTGTTTCTAAACTTAGGGACAACTGCCCTTTCTGAAAAGGGAGGCAAGAATTACATTAACAGCTCTTGTTTTTGATCAAGGGATGGATTTCTCCTGAACTCTTAATGCAGCGTGACAGCTTAATAACACATTTTCCAATACTAATCTTTGAAAATATCTTAGTTATACTTTCCTCTGTGTAAGAAGTTAACAGGAAGTGAACAGAAACCACTAAATGATCAGGTCAACCTTAAAAACACCATGTGAGGCCTGATCCAAGTGAACACTGAAATCTACAGACAACTGAGGAAAGGTCATTTCACCCTCCAGGCACAAGGTCGCCTCCCACCTCTAACCCTGGCAACTACAGCACTTGGAATACTGCATCAGGAATGAAAAGGAGTACCAAGGAAAGCTAATGAACTAAGAAACAATAAGATTAGTTGATATTCGAAAACATCAAGTAAAAAATAATGGCATTCAGTAACTGGAAACTAATCTTGGGTTCTGAAAAACCACTCCTTAAATACCACAAAATGGTTTGTTTATCATTATAACTAAGTTCACTCCAGGGAGGGAATGTTAAAAGGAAAAAAAAAAGGCACATCCAAGAAGGTTTTTGAGATTTACCTCCTGTCATGGTGAACTGGGTGGGAAACACTAGCTGGAAAAGCTGCTCATGAGCAAATGAAAACATCACATTTCAAAAGACAACACACTGATGCCTAGGACAGGTGGACATGCTCTGCCTGGACTTTTTCTCACTGACATTCGCACAGTAGGGAGCCTGGTTATTATAAAGGAGACACAGACAATTTATGTGGATAATTTGGTAGATGCTAATAATATACATACAGATAAAAAGATTATGAGGACAGAAAACAAAAGCCTCAGAACAATAATGAGCCTCTACAGAAGAGTGGTAAAACCACCTTTCTAAACACACATTTGTATAAATACCAGCCTGATAGGTGAAGGCTATAAATAATATAATGAATTTTTATTCCCAATTATCTTACTATTAAGCTATATGCAGTGTTAGAAGTTCAATGATTCTTCTCATTTTAAAGAACACAAAATATAAATACTACCCTTTTTAATAAACATTACCCTTCTTATAAATATACCCTTCTTATACCCTTGTGGTTAAATTCTTTTACATAATGATGCTGTAGACTGTGAATAAGAAAGTAAAACTAAAAGTGGTGTCTACAACAATCATCTCTCCACGCGTAACAACTCCTCTTGACACC
The DNA here is from genome assembly GCA_004026905.1 of Hystrix cristata. Classification (NCBI taxonomy): domain Eukaryota; kingdom Metazoa; phylum Chordata; class Mammalia; order Rodentia; family Hystricidae; genus Hystrix; species Hystrix cristata. The sequence goes on along the minus strand of PVJO010002410.1, from coordinate 29,453 downwards.
CTTTCATGACACCCTTTCTGGACTTGACATTTCCAAAGGGCTTGTCTTTGAACTAAACTCTTTTTTAAAACATTTCCCATGTGTCACTTAAGTAACAATTGCACCAAAGCTTTGTGTTCAGAACGAAATAAAACTATCTGTTACCTGACCATAAGAAAATCATTTTGTTGTGGATTTTAAAGTGCTGTATCACATAACCTAAACATCAAAAGAAAACACTATTTCACAAATAAGTAAAGTAATTGTTTCTTTGCAGAACGCATTTCTCAATTTGGGCAATTTTCCCAGAACAAAGTAAACAACTGAAGTGAAGCGACTATCCTTCTTAGGACTAAAACAATAGCAAGGCGTTCTCTTTAGTTTCTTCTCCTTTATTAAGATATTTGGATACTGTCCTTCTTAGCTGGCGTCTAAACTCTGCATAGGAGTCTACAATTGTAGGAGAAACCAACAGGGTCCAGGAAAAACATTAAGACAAAAAAAGCAGCAGATGGTCTCAGCCTGAAAGCTGCCGAAAGCAAACTGGATTGAGCCCCGCCAACTCCTAGTGCAGATCGATAGATAAGGTCCAGCAGAGCTGGGCCGCCAGGCCCGAGGAGCCAAAGCCAGCGCGATTATGAAACGGGTCTGGCCAGCTGCGTCTCGCCGGAGTTCCCCACGGCCAGCTCGCACCTCTCCAGCCCTCCGCAGAAGCAAAACAAACCCAAACCCGGCCGTGTCTTTTGTCTTGCTCTACACTGGGCACCTTCTCCCGGGGGTTGCAGGGTCAGGGTCCCGGGGCTCCCAGTGCCCGCGGTGCTCCGGACCCCAGCGACGGTGCGGGCCCGAGTGGGCCGGGCAGGCCGGTCGTCCCGGAGACCCCGCGCTTGCCGCTGGCGGAAGGCAGGGTCGCGCGGGCCCGGCGGCCGGGACTGGAGGGCCTTCAGGGCCAGGCCTTGCCCCGCCGCGGTCCCCGCCCGGGTCGCCCGGGTCACCCGGGTCCCCAGCGCCCCTGCTCCCCGCCGGCGCGCGGCTAGGCCGCTGCCATCCCCGGGCCGCCGTGCGCCGCGGCCCGCGCGGCCTTACCGCCTCCACGGCGTGCTGCAGGATGGAGGTGAACTTGGAGAACATCCTGTCCCGGGACTGCAGCAGCCTCTCCCGGGACGACCTGGAGAGCTCTTCAATCCGCCGCCGCCGCCCCTGCTGCGGCTGCCGGGGCCGCTCCAGAGTGAAGGCCGGCGCGGGGGAGCGAGCAGCACAAGCGGGGCGCCGAGGCGGGTCCGGCCCGGCCGCTGCAGTGTCGGGCCGCGGGCGGCGGCGGCGGGCGCTGGGCCGGGGGCGGCGGGCGGCGCGGGGGGCGGACGGCGCGGACTCGGCCCCTGAGGCTCCCGCGGTGACGGTAGCGGCGGCGGCGGCGGCGGCTCGGACACCGTGGCAGCCGGAGGCTCGGGTTCCTTCCGCCCGCGCTGCGCAGCGCAGCCTGCAGGGGGCGCCGCGGCGGGCCGGGGACGCCGGGCCGGGCCTGGGGCTCCGGGGCGGGGCCGCTGCTTCGGGACGCCGGGACCGGCCTTCAGGCATCTTTGCCTTTCGGCCGCTGTCACGGCTTTGCTTCTCCACTAGAAATAATATGATGAGTGCGTAGGGAAACGCAGCCATCTATAAAGGCATACAGTAGTCACAGGTTTGTCTTCCAAGCACTTGGGAGACTGGTAAGAAAAAACTGTATTCCTAAAGCAAAAACGGACAGTGGATTTAAATACTAAGGGTTTGAACAAATCAAATAATGCAGACGACTTGAGGAATGGCTTTGCCAACCGTAGAATAGGTTATTATTGGTATCCAGCATGGAAACAGGAAGTCCCAAATAGACGAGTGGTATGATGGTTCAGTTAAATAATTCAGTATAATAATTTATTATATGTTTGATAGTTAGGTGCACCAATTCAACATAACATTTTCTATTTTGTTATCGGATGACACTGGAAAACATGAGTGAAGGAAAAAGAAAGGATTCTACAAAATGCCTCAGACTTAGATGTGACTGTACAAGGTGAGCTTACACGGAAGTGTTTAAAAATATCATGCAACTATTTATTAGTCAAGCTTCAAAGAAACACAGTTCAGGCTGAGCAATTTTAGGTTGGGTTGATAGACTTGATGAAAATGTACCTATCTTGTAGACCTGTGTGTTTGTTTTATGCTTGTACCGTTTTGCCAAAAGGGCCAGCAAGTTCTTCATAAGCTGATTTGGCACCAGAGAGGAAAAACATGTATTTATAATTGCAATGATTGAAGAGAGAAAAGGTAGAAAAAGCTGCAACCCTATGGAGTAAGGTTAAGAGCCCAGGCTCAAGAGTTGGTAGCCTGTTCAAATTCTAGCTCTGCTCTTTCCCACAAGTCATTATACCTCTTTGTGCTTTAGTTTCCTCATCTGTACAAAGAGAACAGCACTTACCTCCTGAAGTGGTTGTGAGAATTAATAAATATAAATCATTTTAACAGTGCCTAGTCCATAGTAGGAGATGCGTAAGTATTTATTATTATCATTGTTAGTGTTTAACAGAATAATAGGGCCAGAGATCAAGATTTAAGGAGGGACTAGTCTTTCTCCCTAATTTTGTTGCTTATATTCCTACTGTACTCAATGGCAGGTAAAATTGACCTAAATTTTTTGTAGTCTAGCCTCCAGGGTGCTGGAAGTATTCTCTATCATTTGCTAAACATTGAAATGTGCTCCTTACCGAATTTTGGCTCCTTCTTCCTGCTTCCACCAAGAATACATAATGTTTGTAATAATCATTCACACAGCTTAAAATAGTTAATCATATTATTAACCATAATTATTTTCCTGGTGTAATTGTCACACATTCATATGGTATTTTGTATTTTTCTAATGCCTTGCAACCACTAATTCTATAAGAAGATCTGTTTAAAATAGGCTTGAGTTGTTTGCATTTGATGCCTACCCCCACTGTATACTTATTTTAAACATAGTAAAGTCTACATTTTGCTCTAGGTTAATATCAATACTAGGGTAATGATTCAGCTACCTAATACCTAATTTCCAGGATATACAAGTTGGATTAGCATTGTAACTGAGTAGCTATTCCTGTTTCTTCTTCTCATCCTAGAAGGCCTGGCCCAACACATCACTGTCAGCCTAATGTGTACCCACAGTCCAGCCCACCTCAGCAAACTGGTTTGAGGAAACACAAGAAAGGCTTCCCTAGGCCTCCAAAGCACATACTGGTAGGTTTGTTTTTCTGAAATTTCTTGATTACAACTTCATTTCTTCATGCCTTTAACATAAATCAATTAAGAAAATTACTTCCTATTAAAATAAAAATACTGGGGTTGGGGATTTAGCTCAAGTGGTAGAACAAGCACAAGGCCCTGAGTTCAATCCCCAGCACCTAATAAATAAATAAATTAAATTAAAAACCCAGAGTGAATGAATTTGTTAAATTCTTTTCCAAGATTAAGTAAGTTTAAGCAATGAAGATACAGAAAACCCTAGAAAACTGAAGCCCAGTTAAAATAGGGTTGAGAAAAGAGAGAAAACAAGAATTAGATGATACCTACTTCTAAAGTTCAGTAGACTTCTGATTAGGCATATGGGTGGAACACATAAGTTTAGCGGCATTCTCTTCCCAAATCCCACTGAAGTGACAGTAAAAAGATTTGTTGTGGTTTACATCTACAATGTACCCCCAAAGCCTCATGGGCTTATAGGCGGGGCTTTTGGAAGGTGACTGGATTGTGGGGGTTTATAACTAATTTGCCGTTAGGAGGTAGGGTTTGGTCAGAAGAGGTGGGTCACTGAGAGACATGGCCTGAGTCTATTTCTTCTCTGCTGCTCCCATGACCCCCCACCCCCTGCACTTCCCACTGCCATGCCATGAACTGTTTCTTCTCTATGATGCCCTTCTGCTATGCTGCCCTGTCATAGAGCCTGCAACTATGGACTATAACTTCTACAAACTGTGAGCTAAAATAAACATTCTTCCTTTAATTTATGGTGTCAGGTATTGTGTCTCAGTGATGAGAAAGTAACTAAGATAGGATCTTTCAAGCTAAAACCCAAAAGGACAAATAAATTGGGAGAGAAGTTAAAAAAACAACAGAATTTCAAGAACTGGAAACTATCTGTAAAGGGGTTAACTAATGTGCCTGAACTAAGAAAGCTGAATCTTAAGGCAACAATGCAGAAATCCAGGAACCAAAGTAATGTATGACTGTGTTCACAGAACCTATCATGGCGTGGGAATCGTTAACATTAGGTACTTCGGGGAGTGGTGGTAAAAGTAGAACCAAAAACAGCAGGATGGACCAAAAGCTTGTTTAGAACTAGTCTGCAAGGTTGGTTGTTGCCCCTTTCCAATCCTGGTATAGGATTAGAAATTTACTCCCAGGAAAGAAAGAGGCTGCATATTGGGGGTTGGGGGGTGGGAGGGGATAAAGTGAAAATAACCATTAGAAACACATCCCGACCTCATCATCCTCTTGTCTTTCAGAATACAGATGTCAGTTTGATCCCTCCAGGTGAAAGATAGGAATGTTCTTCTCTGAAGAATCTGAGTAGTTCAAGAGAAGGGACCTAAAGATAATGACAGGAAGAACCCCCAATTACAGGGCCATGCACAGGCTCAGAGCAACTTTTCGCAGTAGGATCAGGTACCCCGGGATCATCAAAGATGAGAGGAAAGCTATAACATTAATCCCCGGGATCATCAAAGATGAGAGGAAAGCTATAACATTAATGAGAGCTGAGCAAAAGAAACAAACAGGATGAGAGGCAGGGAGGGAAGGAGAAAGGGAGGGATGGAGGAAAGGGTGGGGAGGGCAGGGGAAGAGACTTGGATGAAATCCAGTTGGTTGAATTGAACTGATAAGGAGAGATGAAGAATAAAACAAGGAAAAAAATCTATCAGTAATATTCTCAAAGTGATAAAAGAAGATTTGCATCCATAAAACAAGAATGGTATGTTATTTCTAAAAGAAGCATTTAGAGAACAAAAAGGAAACTGGTAAAAACCAAGAATATAATAACAAATTAGAAAAAGGATGGAAAATAAATTTAAGAGTGTTTCCCATAGGATAGTGCAAAAATGAGGTAGGGAAGAAATTTTGAGGAAAAAAGATTTTAAAAATTAGATGTGACCTCTGGGGATTTAGCTCAGTGGTTAGAGTGCTTGCCTTGCAAGCACAAGGTCCTGAGTTTGATCCCCAGCACCCCCCCTGCAAAAATTAGATGTGTTATGTACATGTACAAATTCCACACAAGGAATATAAATATTATGTATTGCAAACATTAAAAAAGAAGGAACTCTTTATAACTATATACATTTGAAAGACATGGGAGTCTCAGGATTGAAAGGGTCCATTAAATACAATAATAATGAATGAAAATAAACTACTCTAGTGGCTATTATTGTCAAATTTCCAAACTCAGAGCAACTATCCTACAATACTAGGTACTACAAAGGATCCTAGATCCTACAAAGATCCTACAATACTTTCAATGAGAAAAAACAAAAAGTTCATACAAAGAATCAAGAATTACAGTGGCATTGCACAGTTCAGCAGCAGCACAGGCATGGGAGGCAGTGGCTTCAAAATTCTGGAGGAAATTGTTCCAACCTAGAATTCTATTCAAAGTGTCAGTCAAGTGTCAAGAAAGTGTCAATGAAGTGTGAGGATAAAATAAATCACTTCCAATGTGCATGATGTTGAAAAGTTTTCTTACCTCACACTCTTTCTCGGGAAACTACTAGAAGATATGTTCAACCAAAACCGAGGGAACAGACCAAGGACTAAAAAAGACCTCAATAACACAGGTACACAGAGCCTGCCACAGAGAGAGGTGAAGGAAATTCCCAGGATAGGGGTCAGACAGAATCTCAGGATGCCAACAAGCTGGGAGAAGCATGAAGCAGTCTAGATGAAAGCAGGCCAGAAGGCTCCAGGAGAGAATTCCTGACAATGAAATGGAGATGTGCTGTATATATTGTGTATAAGCAGATTTTTCAGACAAGGGAAAAGTTTGATGTTGCATTAATAAAGAATACAAAGAAAGCTAAGTTAAAAAAAAAGCCAGATCATTAAGATCAAGAATTATAAAATGTTACACTGTGCAGGAATAAGTAATAGTGGCATGCATGGCTTTACTGTACGTATCGTTTACATAACCGTAATAACGTAAACAGTGAATATTGATCTAAGGGAAGCCGTGGTATTGCTATATTGGGAGGATGACAGGATGGATAAGTGATGGGAGTGGGTGTTTGTGTGTGAAAAAAAGCTACATCCGCATCTGTTATGGGGAAACATTAGTTATTCCTTAAAAGAAATATCAAGAGGTAACATACGCTTATTATTTAGAGAACGGAAGTAAATGAGGAGTCCACTCAAAGTGTTGAAAGAGGTTCCCTTTGTGGAGCAGGAAACTGGGAGTTTGGGAGGAAGGACAAAAGCTTTCATAACAAACTTTGTAAAAGCTCTTGACTAACCAATATGCCTTCATAACCCGAAGTTTGTTTGGCAAAAGAAAAAACTAGAGGCAGGAAACTTCTTTGTTTTTCTTTTGTTTGTTTGTTTTTGTTATTTGCTTTTGTGGGAGTTCAGACAAGATGTTATAACCTGCGGGAGTTATTAACCTGTAGTGGTAGGAGGGAGATGGTAGACTTGAAAAATGAGATACAATCTTCCAAATTTTGCAGGTGACATAAGGCATGAGTGAGAAGTCGAAGTTGTTGATGGAGTTGCTGGCTTGGAGGAGGTTACATGAAAATGTCATTAATTGAGATAGGGACTGTGGAGATGTAAAATAATAAGATGAATGTTTCAGTGTCTTAGGTTTGATTATCTACATCTTTGTAGAGATGACTGGTTTGGGGCAATAAATTTGGATTAGGAAGTTACAAGAGAGATTTGAGTTGGTAACAAAAATTTGAGAATCATTTCTTAAAGATGGTGATGGAAATATAAGAATAAATGAGATACTCCAATAAATTATTAGCACAAAAGTCGAAGACTTCCTGCACTGAAGGACTGCGAAACTGAAATGGAATTCATTTATAAAGAGCAGCCAGAGATGGTAAAACATACTGTAAAGAGTTCAGAGAGAGAAGTGAATCTCAAAAGTTGAGAGATTGCTTCGAGGTATGATGGTGAATTAGCAGATTGCAAGCTTCATGTCCATCCTGGCTGCAATTCTACAGTTGACACAGAGACAAGAAGGAAGCTGATGGATCTTAGAAGCTTACATAAAAATTGTGAAAATGGGTTGGGCATTTAGCTCCGTGGTAGAACGCTTGCTACCAAGTGCAAGACCCGGAGTTTGATCCCCAGCACCCCCCCAACACACGCAGAATTGTAGAAATGCTTGTGTCCTGTGCCACACTTCCTTCATCTACTTCTGATGGCAGCTGCAGCTGCAGTGGGCAGGTCTGTGCAAGCGCAGATTCAACACATGTCGCCTTGGGACCTCGCTATCTCTTCAGCATTCCCGCAGATGGATAACCCACTGGGTAACTCTTAGCCAACGGGAGGTAGAGCCCGGTGGATGAATACTTCGGTGTCCTGTCGTGGTGGATGATTCGAGGAAGCAGTTCTGGGAAGTGTTCTGAGTACTCAGCTCTGCTGTCCGGTGGTTCCCCACCTACCCACCCACCCTTTTGGCAGTACAGGCAATGAAACCATGACTTTGTGCTTCCTACCAAATGCTTTGCTACTGAGCTGTATTCTCAGCCCTCCATCTTCCCTTCTTAATCACCTCACATCCTCACTTACTGTGATCTGAAAGAAACTATTTGCAGGCAGGTTTTTTCCTCAGGTTCTATTTTTAAGAAAGTCAAAGGTGATGGGTGGAGACAGGCCTGGAAGAAGCCTAGAAAGGAGGGCAAGTTCAAAAGTGGGAGTAGGCTAAGGAAGACGCACTCCTTAACACCTTTCCTCTCATAGCCTCGGAATTCACAATGAGGAAGCAACTCCAGCAAACGAGTGGTGCCCTGTTAGGTCTAACTGCATATATCAGAAATGCCTAATAATAATGGCTTCGGCACATTTCTTTCTTTTTCAAGTACAGTGAAAGGAGTTTGCGTAGTAGGCAGGGAGGACTTCATGGAGGCGCATTACTGACTTTCTGCACTGCCACACAGTGCTGCCACACTCAAGAATCACGTCAGTCCCATATTGTGCCAGAGTTGTAGTCACCAGTTTTAGCATGCTAGCAGGAAAAATCAAGGGAAAGAGAGTCTATTTTCTCTCCTTTAACAAGTAGTTCTGCTTACACTTCACTGAGCAGAGCTTACTTGCATAACCACACCTAATGTTTAGGAAAGTTGGGAAATGAAATGTTTCATTCTGGGTAACCACCAGAAAAATAAAAATACAAAGTGCAACTTTCAGATTCAGTACAAAAAAAAAAATTGCTCAGCCCAATGAAATGTAGGAAAGAAGAAAATGAGACACTTTCAAAAAGCGTGAAAATAGAAAACAGATCTTTCTATTATAATAAATGTAAATTGATTTAACTTTGCAATTTCGAAGCAGAGATACATAGATTGGATTTTAAGAATAACTCTATTTTCTAAAAGAAGTATATTTAAAAGTGAAGAAACAGGCTAAAATAAAGGAATAGAAAAAGATATGCCAAAGAAATATGAATCGAAGGATTACCAGGATAACAATTTTATCAAAGTAGAATTAAAGATGCAAAACATCACAAGATATAAAAGATACCACATACTGGTAAAATAATAATGTATCAAAAACCGTCATGTTTAGGCTCATAAATATTGGTATAGATACAAAATATGCAAAGCACTAAGTGGCTGAACTACAGAGAGAAGTAAATCAACTATTGTACTTGAAGATCTTAATTCATTCCTCAAGCTCAGAAAATAAACAGAGATATAAGATATTTGAATAATGTGAGTAATAAGCTCAAAATAAAGGTTATGGAGAAATTTTTACTCATCAAAGTCACATCATCAAGCATATATGGAATATTCATTCCTTAACCAAATTAATTGAGCAACACATACTCTTACACAAACACCTAGAGGTTATATCCTAGTGAGAAAGACCAATCCCAAATATAGAAAAATCTTTTATGTAGCAGTATATATTGGGAAGAGAATATAGTTTAATAAGAAAATAGATAATTTGAGGAGATATCAAATTAGGTGGTCAGGGCTGGAGATAGGGCTCAGTGGTAGAGCCCTTGCCAGCAGGTGAGAGGCCCTCAGTTCAATCTTCCGCACCCAGATAGATAGATAGATAGAATTAGATGTCCAGAGATGTCTTCTCTGAAGAGGTATTCTAGGAACAAATGAGGAAAAAGCTACTCTTTCATATCTTGAGTAGAAAAGAGGAGCACTTCTGGCAGGGAGAAGAGTAAGTGCCAATATCTTATGATGGGAAAGAGTTTGGTGTATCTGAGGAAAGCCTGTGTAGCTGGAGTGGGCACTCGATTAGGAGGAAAAAACAGTTGAATGTTCAGTTAGAGAGGAAGCCAAGAGTCAGATCACACAGAGCAATACTTTTGAACCCTGTCAAATCCAAAGGTCTTCCTTTTCTCAATGAAGAAATTTTCATGGAAGTATAACAAATATGTCCAGTAAGCTTAATAAGTGTCCACAGGCCCTTATAGGGAACATGTGGAGGAAGATTTACAGTTTATTCTTGTGGCTTTATTGTAGTGTCTTTCTTCAAGGACACTTGGCATTTTCAGCAATCGAGTAGTCCTGGGTCCATGAGCCAACCGAAGTCTAAACACTTGATAAGAGGCCAAGACTTTAATTTGTGACTTGATTTAGGTTTCTGGTCACCACAGTTTTTACAGCTGTATTGATCAAGTGGCAGTTTAGTAGGCTGTCCATGTATTTAATTCCTGAATGTGTTGTGATCTAGAGTTTGCCAGCTCAAGAGATTCTGGTTCCATGGAAGTTATTTTGTGCAGTAATCTCTCCTGTCCTGTTTCTGGTTGTTAGCCACTTGGTTCTGTCCACTAAAATCAGAGTCGCCTCCCTAGCAGCCTCATCCACTGTTATCCTACCACTGTGGAGCTTTTGAAAGACAGGTGTTCTCCGTTACTGGTTCATTTCCCACAGCCTGGTGCACAGACATCCTTTTAGCTTTCTTGAAGAAGCTAGGTAGTAGGGGTTGGGGAGACATGTTGCAAATGATAAATGAGCTTCACATGCTGTTCCTTTTAGCTCTGTGGTACATCCCTCATGCCAAAGATGTTCTAGCCCATTACTTTATGGAATACTGAGTCCAAAGTTCATCAGTCAACCAAACAAACTGTTAGAGTCCCTTCCATCTATACTAGCACACACATTAAATCTAGAATCGCTTGTAAATGCATTCGCGAATCTATTTTGGCTTGGTCTAATTTTGACTTGTTTCCTCCTTGGTGTAACACTCTCCAAATTCATTTCCCATGTATTTCCTAGGTTTTATTTCTCTACATATTAGAAAAATCTGAAAATTTTATCATTATATATAGCATGTCCTCCTGGGTTAAAGTTAGCACTCATTTCCTTGAAATATAGTGAGATAGGAATCTAGTTATGAATCTAGAGGCATTTTGGAATGATCAGAGTGGGTCTTGTGAAGGATAGGCATCTCCTTGTAAGGCAACTTCCCCAGGCAAGGTTGGATAGGATCTTTAAGCAAATCTAGTCTCTCAAACATGGGAGAGGCAGGCTCTTTCTGCCAGCAAGAGAGGCTCAGACAGATGTGGGCATTCAAATCTTGCAACATTGTGCAATTCTTCCTAGAGGTCCCTATCCCGAGTTTCAGGTCCACTCCTTCTCAGTATCTTAAGTATAAGAGATGGTAAACCTGTTAATTCAACTTAAATTATCATTTTACAATTCAGACAACTAAATTTGGGGTCTGATTTTCAGTAAGTTTGACTCTGTAGCTGTAATTAGTTTAGGGTCATTGTAGATACTCTCTACCGCTCTGTGACTTGAGATGAAAGTTTCAAACTGCGATTTCATCATTTTCTTTCTGTAATCTCGCCAGGTCATTAGAAACAGCTGTTCTAGCCCACAGTTTATTATGATTATGCAGTCAAGTACAATAGCCACTCAATCCTCCAAGCATGGCCAACTGCAGGTAATACTCCAAACTATCCTAAAACCCATTTTTGAGGGTCTGTTTCCTGGGACCGCCATGTCACCAAGAACCACATTGGTTAGAGTGCAGTTAGAAAAACAGAACCCACAAGAGTCATTTTAGCAGATAGAATTCAGTATCAGAAATGTGTCATGGGGTTTAGAAGGCTAAAAAATACCCAAAAAGCAGACATTAAAGCCCAGAGATGATGACCTTCAGGTGACTAAAAGGAAGAAGTCAGTGTTTGCAGAAACTAGAAGCTGGAGGAGGCCTCACATATGCTGAGGAAGAGGTACTGGTAGCTCAGGGGACACCTACCTGAAGGCTAATTTTTGAATTGCCAAAAAAAGGTGAGAGAATGCAGCCGGTGGCCACAGACCGAGGGTAGTAATAATAACACTGTTGACACAACAGGGCAAAGAGCAGCAGGCAAGGGAAAGAGATAGTCCCAGTCTCCCTTCCCCTGGCTCACCATTCCCCTAGCACTCCCTGGTTGCAGAACCAGATAGCACAGCCTGGCAAAAGAGAGCCCTGACTTGCTGAGTCCTCCACCCAGACCGCAAAGCTGAGTTCAGAAGAGTGGTTTAGGGGCGGATTTAAAACAATCATGTGTGTTTATACACATAATAGAGACTCAGTCACAATAAAGAACATGATGAAATAGTCATATGTTTATAGTCATATGAAATCAGCATAGAAAGATCCAGATATGGCACCAGTGATAGAAATAATAAGAGTGGTGCTCTCAAGAATAATGTGATTCTCTCAAGTGCGGAGCAGCTTTGGATAATGTTACAAACAAAGTAATATATCATCTCCCCTTAATTTATAGAGTAGTGTATTCCTGGAAATGTTATTGCGTATTACTCAACTAGTGGTAAATGGGTTTTACACCTCTATGAATACCCAGCTAGAAATTTAAAAGTCATATAGGATGAGTGTTATGGTTTGTGTCTAGATGTCCCCCCAAAGCCTCATGTGGTAAGAGATAGCTGGATCTAGAGTGTGTGATTACTAAATTGATCCATTGATCGGTTTGGCATCGTTCTGCTGGGATCAAGGATGTGAGACTGAGATTGGGGGTGGGAGTGCGGGCCGCCCTGGGGGCAGGTAGCCTAGATAAAAGATACAGGAAG
>PVJO010002410.1:0-17108 GCA_004026905.1 Hystrix cristata | reverse complement strand
TTGCTTGTTTGCATTGCTTATTTGCATACATTCCTTGCATTTCCTCACTTTACTTTGCTGCCGCTCTGCCATGCTGCCCTGCCTCAGACCCAGCGGACTGAAACCTCTGCAGACTGTAAGCTAATAAACCTTTCTTCCCCTAACTTTGGGTGTCGAGTATTCTGTCCCAACAACGAGAGAAAAGTAACTAAAACAATGAGAGATAATTATTACTTTTATGGGTGTATTGTATACATTTCAGGATATTTATTACTGTCTCTGAATACTGTAGCTTTCTGCAAATTTCCAAACACCTGCTAGGACATGGTAGTATCATCTCTGTTAGGACCACCACCAAAGGATCTTACCATAGGTCAAGGGCATAAGGAGTTTGAATTTCCTTCTGAGTGAGACTGGTTTTTGATACAGGGTCTTGCTATATAGTTCAGGCTGGCCTTGGAATCACTATGTAGCCCAGGCTGGCCTCAAACTCCTGACAATCCTCCTGCCTCTGCCTTCTGAATGCTGGGTTTATAGGAGTAAGCCACCACTCCTGACTGATTTACATTTTAAAAAATCATTCTGGCTGCTTCTATGTGGAAAATAGCCCTTGGGGAAGGCAAGAAGCAGGAAGTGCAGATTGGAGGCTCACAGTATTCCAGTAAGAGATGATGGTGACTTGACTAGAAGAGGAAGCGATCCTAAGTAGTTAGATTTGGGATACATTTCAAAGGCAGATCAGATAGACTTTGCTGAAAAACTGGGTATAAATGAGGGAAACAGCAAGATTAAATATGATACAATTTTTTGGCCTGAGCAGCTGTGAATGGTGATGCCATTCACACTGGAAAACACTAGTGAGGGCTGATTTTTGGAGGAGGAGAATCAAGAACTGTGTTTTCAAGTCTGTAAGATGCCTGCCAGATATCCGAGTGGAGAAACCTAAGTGGCAGTCAGATCCATCAGGCTGAGGCTCACAGAAGAGGTAGGGCTGGAAGTATAAGTCAGAGGTTACACAGGGCTTAAAAAGAATTTGCTATGTATAATCCCAGATTTGGTCATCAAGAGAGATGAATGTAGATAAGGAAGAGAAGAGCTTCAAAGACTGATTGCAGACATGCTCTAAAATTCAGAGACCAAGAAGAGGCAGAGGCACCAGCAAAGGAGAGTGACGTCATGCCAGACTGTCTTTTCAGACCATAATGCACAATAGTAATTATAATAGCTAGGGCCAAGTACTACCTAAACACTTAAGATATATTACTGTCATGTGTGTGTGTGTGTTGCTGGTGATTGCAAGTGCTTCACCATAGAGCTACATCCCCAGCTTCTATACTATAATCTTTCAATGGTAGTAACCCATCTTCAGGGTAGGTCATACTGTTGTCTTTGTTGAATCATGTCAGGAAACTCTGAGCAGAGTTTTAGTGTCTATGTTCTATTAGACATTATAGCCAAGTGTAATGTTATGGAAGTAGATAGATATAGTAGTTGCTCAATGCTGGGAATGTGCTAAATACCACTGAGTTGTTCACTTTTAAGTGGTTAGTTTTGCATTTTGTGAATTTTACCGTAACAGGGAAAAAAACCTGCAGAATCAAGGCAACAAAATAGGACAGTTATGATGTAGGGAAAGACTGATAAAACAATGTAACAATGTAGACTGCTAATGGAAAGACTTCATTTGCTACAAGGAAAATAATTAGGCTGGGTCTCTCCACCAGAACATATAGAAACAAGTGCCAAGTGCTCTAAAGGCATAAAGATGAAAGGTAAATATTTAGTTTCAATAATAGAAGAAAATGCAGGAGACTAAAGAGGAAGAGAATTTTCTTAAACAATGTCCCAAAAGGCATACCAGAAAGAAAAGGATTAGGGCACACTGACCATGTGAAAATTAATGATTCCTGCCCAGCAATTGATATTGCACATGGACTAAACAAATAAACAGCAACTGTCAGAAGACCTGGAAAGTCTAAAACTGGTCTGTTAATTACCACAAATTTAGTGGCTCAAAACAACAACAAAATTATATTCTTACTCTTCTGGAGGATCCAGATTTGAAATAGGTTTCCTTATTAGGGCTAAAATTAAAAAATGCCCTTATCTTCAACCATGAACAGTATCAGCAGCATTATGAATCTGACAGAAATATTTTACATGGTATAGCATGTGCATCTATATATTTGACATTGTATAGAGTCTAGTAGTATGTTATTATATAAAAGGGATGGAGGAAAAATTAGATGCATTTAATAAAGGTTTGTACACAGTTACTTGCTGTACAAACACAGTCAATATTAAAATAGCAAATAACTAATTTATTTTGCTTCATAAATAAAGGCAGTATTTGTTATAGTGGGCTCAGTTTTGTATGAAATTTTACTATGCATATGTAACTATACAAATTGTGATCACAAAATACAGTGAATGTTTAGATTAAAATTTTAAAATATTCATGACACTAAAATACACATTGTCATTAACCCCCTCACGATACTTCTCCTAGCTTCCAACTCACTTATCCCATCATTCTTACCACTTTCTGAAGCATTTCTGGAAGTTCTCTTTTGTGAGTGTCTTTCTGTGGCTGCCTTGATGTCCTAAATTGCTTCAAAACACTTATGGTAATTTCTGACACATAGAAACATTACAGTGTGTTCTCATCTACCTTACTTACCAAGTCTGGCCCCATGTGACACCTGGCTCTTCCCCGAAGTCAAAATGACCAGGAAAGATAAACATTTTGAATGGATTCAGGACATAGAAGTATTTTGAGGGGGATTAATAGCAATGTTTCTTTTACTGTAATAACTTTTAAAATTTAAATATTCACTGTATGTTTTAATCATACCTCATATATACAATAAGTATATATACAGTAGTGCTTCAGTTCAGAACACCTCTGTTCGCGAACTGAATTGTTCACAAACAGAAGCGTTCAGCAAAATTTTGCTTCCATTCACAAACTCTGCATCGGGCGACTAACACAACCATGGCCATCTTCCCCAGGATCATAGAATGAATTAAGTTTGTGAACCAAGGCACCACTGTACATGTATAAAATGTGTGCATCACTCAGATAAAGTAAATCAGATAACTTCATAAGATCAGGTCACAGAGTAGAATATTTAGGAATTATGGGCCAATCTAATTGTCCTGTCCTATCCAACCTCCCAGGAGGCCACATATTCAATATGTAATCAATTAATGAGAGAATTTGCATTTTATACTAGTCTTTGAAACTTAATCTCAGAAATGAGGAGTATTTATCAATTGGGACTAGATATATTTCACATATTCAATAGTCAGTGTGGCAAGTGGCTGGGTCTCTCCGCCAGAACATAGCTAGCACTTGGGGTGGCACGGTTTTAGACAAATGAAGTCAACAGATGAGTGAAATAAGAAAGGGATTACTTCAGGGAAGCCTGGAAGGTGGAAGTCAGATTGCAGTGGGTTAGATGAATCAGACTTTGCGAGACGGTATGAGAGAATGGAATTTTGAGCACAGATAAAGGGACTGAAATCAGATCACAGATGAAGTGCTGATGAAAAATTTAATAAGGGGAAAGAATGGGTCTGAACAGTCTTTATCTAGTGAATTCACTAGGCATTTTCTTGGGGAAGTGAAGGAGCAAATGAGGATGGGGGTGTGTGTGTTGAGTTTTGAGGAAAGTGGAGAGTATTTGAAATAGCCTTTGTGGAAGGAAGTGAGAGGGAGGATGAGAGAGAGAGAGAGAGAGAGAGAGAGAGAGAGAGAGAGAATGAACAGGGGAAACAACGCTCACTGTGAACTGGTAGGCAGCTTCACACTGGACCATGTGTTATGATTTGGATCTGAAATGTCCCCTAAAAGCTCATGCGTTGAAGTCGTGATCCATAATGCAGCAGTGTTCAGAGGTGGTGCCATGAAATGTGACTGGATCACGAGGGTTCTAATTTCATCAGTGGACTGAGTTTGACTGAGAAAGGATGGAAACTTAGGAAGTGGGGTTTGAAGGGAGTGGGTCATGGGGGTGTCAGCTTGGGGAATATATCTTGATATTTGTCCCTGTCCCCTCTCTCTCTGTTTCTTTCTCTGTCTCTTTCTATGTCTCTCTCTGTCTCTGTCTCTCTCTCTCTCTGTCCCTCTCTCTCTCTCTGTCCTTCCTCACTGCTCAACTGAACACTTTTCCTTCGCCGTGCTCTTCTGCCATGATGTGTATCCTGCCACAGGCTTAAAAGCAATGGAGTCAGCTGACTATGAATGGAAGGATCTGAAACCCCAAGCCAAAATAAAACTTTCCTCCTTTAAATTGTTTTTTCTCAGGTATTTTGTCACAGTGATGGAAAGATGACTAACCCACCATGTAACCCATCTATACTGTTAGGTGATTTTTTGTAGTAGCCTTTAGTAACCTGGCTGTAGATAATAGAGAAGGTTCAAAGTCATCACTTAAAATCAGTCAGGACCAGAGTTTCTCCAGGCAGGTGTGAAAGAAGGACTATGAGATAAAGGTGTTGAGGAATCTATTCAGAAAGTGGTTCAAGTGATGGACTTCAAAATCTAATTTGAAGTTTAAATAAAGTGAAGAAAGGAGGGAGTTGATACAGAGAATGCAGATGTGGTAGCTTTCTGGGAGTTCCTACAGTCCAGGGATTCATCTCTTTAGACTAGCTGTTTAGACAACTGGAAGAACAGAAAGTTACAATGAGAGAGTATGAATTTACTGTTTACAAAGTTAAATGGTTTTGGTGATGACAAACTCAGGCTGTTGGTGTGGGAATAGATGATGAGATGGAGTGGATGGGGAAGGCTTTGGAGAGGAAGACAAGGAACTGAAAGCCTTGGGGTGAGTTGGGTCACCTGTGAGGACATGGAGGTGCTGGGATGACGGCCGGACTTGGAGTGAGGCGGACAACTGTAAACCACGTGCCAAATCACAGCACAGTGAGAAGATGGTACAGTGTTCCGGAAGTCCATCAGTGATAAGAACGAGGAGGTGTGGTGGCTGGTACAGCTGAAAGGCTGAAAACTAAAACGAGTAGGAATTTTTACATGAGAGTGCAAAAGCAAGTTCTGAAGGTAGCACTGGGGAGAGGTTACCAGCCCAAAAAATCATGTGGCTCAAAGACCTCACTCCATAGATAAGAAAATTGAGGAAGAGAGTATTAGCTGGCGCCCAAATGTCACCCGAATGTTCCTACCTAGTGGTATTCACTGCAGAGTATTCTCCCATAGAGTTTTAATGTACGTGGAGGGCAGAACACAGCAGCGCTGATGGTGTGTTGCATCTAAGATCAATCAAGTTGTAAAGGCTATTGCAGCCCCTGACTAGTTCCTCTCTCACTCTGGCTTGGCCATTTTGGGGAAAGCGAGCTGCCATACCACAAGGGACCCATATGACAAGGAACTGAGGCCTCTTGCCAACACACATATGAGTGAATTTAGAAGCAGATTCTCCAGCCCAGTCCAGCCTTCAGATGACGGAACTCTAGCCGACGCCTCCATTGTAACCTCTTGAGAATCCCTGAACCAGACCAGTTTAGACATGGCTGAACTCCTAACCAGCAGAAACAGCAATATCATATGTGTTTGTTGTTTAAAGCCATTATGTTTGGAGTAATTTGTTAAGCAGCAATACATAAAGAATACTGAGAGGCTTTTAATATATGCAAAGTCATCCTGACTTGCAAATGAATGTTCTAGCCCACCACACCACATCCTATGGCTCTTGGATTTCTAGGACTGGACACGTGCATTGTGGAGGTGTTAATAACTATCTGAAAATGTTTAATAGGTCATAGTTATGATTTTTCGTAGGGAAAATAAAGTGGAAACTGATCCATGTTTCTTCATGAAATATGGAAGATTCCATAGAGTAAATGTTTGTAATACATAAGCATTTTTAAAGCATACTTACGGCTTTTTGCCACAATTTCTGGAAGGATCGATATACTCCAGTTTGTGCAAGCGCTTAGCAGTAAAACAAGAAATGCAATTTCTCCTTGGCTCCTTTTAACCATTTGACGGGAATGACAGTGTTCCTGGTATTAGTTATACCATTTAATGCTTCAGTATAAGTCTGACTTTCCTGTGCAGTAAATCAATTATAGGATATAGTGTCTGCATTTCTGCCTTTTCCCTCTAAATGTAATAGTCAGAGAAGGGCATACTGCCAAAAAGGCACTTTGTGGTTTGGATTTCTCTGCCACAGAGTCTACAATTTGTATACACATGACCATATGTCAGAGAAAGGTTCTGCGACCCTTTAAGTTATGATTTTGTCTCTATTTTTTAAAAATGGAATTATATTATATTTGAAATGTTTTCCTTCTTTTAAAGTATAACTAGAAAAGTAGGAGAGTAGGTTTAGGTTTGACTCGAACATGCATTTCTTAAAAAAATTATTCTCAAGGGTGTTCAAGTTTCTGATTTTCTTAAATCTCATAAAAATTCAGATATATGTCCAATTCCTCCTAATTACAGTCAGTAAGTTAATTTGCCATCATACAGTCCCAGCAGCAGGGAGGGTTTTGAATGTTTTCCTGTATTTTTCTCACTATGATTGAAAAAAATAGACTTGCCAAAAATTGCCTAATACCACTTGTACTCCTGAGAGTCATACACAATTTTCACTTCCTGGACATTTTAGCACCTTTCTGAATATCCAGCTAAGTACGGGTTAAGCTTGTTTGTGAAAAAAGTACCATTTCATATTTTGTATTTAAAATGTTAGTGGTAAATATGCAGTTTAAATTTTGTTACAAAATTTTAGCATTTTTCAGAGTCAGCAAATGAGGAAAATACAAATTTGTGTCCCCAGATGTTCCTAAGAAAACCTATGTTTGTAAATTGCTTTGATTTTTTTATAACCCTACAAATGGTTCTTTAAAAGATTGCATCCATTTATTTAGTCTACAAAATTTATTGAGTATTGTTATATGACAGGTACTGTTTTGGTATTGGGAACATAGGAGTGGATAAAACTTACAAAGTCTCTATTTGCAAGGTACATGTACTGTAATAGGGAAGAGGAATCAACAAATAAGGAAAAGAGATATCTGTCAAATGGTGGTTAAATACTGTGAAGAAAAGATAAAGCCAAATAAGAAGATAATGACAATCCTGAATGAGGAGAGAGATCAGGATATATACATATATATATATATTTCCACATCCATGCCTATATCTATATCTCAGATAAAAACATTCCAGAGGAAAAGACAAATGCAAAGACAAGTAAACCATAACCAGTAGGTCAAGAAATGGCCAGGAGACTTGTGTGGTCATGGCAGAGTCAGCAAAGAAGATATGAGATTTGTAGGTAGGCAATGACCAGACTGTGTAGTGCCTGAAGGCCCTGGTAAAGGAGTTTTGTTTTAGCTTGATCACCTCTAGCTGCTGTGTGAAAATGCATATGACTGTAAATGTGGCAGCAAGTAAAACACTTAGGAGACTGTGATAGTCTAGATCCTCCAAGAGGCAAAAGAGAGATTATGCATGCAAGAAGAAATTTTCTTTCAGTACTGAGGATTGAACCAATGGCCTCCACACAGAGTTACATCTCCAGGCTTTTTTAATTTTCTATTTTGAGACAGGGTCTTGCTAACTTTGTTACACCGTTGTCCTCCAGCCTCAGCCTCCCACAGTGCTGGGATTACAGATATGCACCACCATGCCTGGCCAAGAGATTTAAGAGGAACACCTAGGAGGGGAACTGGGGAAGGTGCCAGAATAAGCTTTGAGAAACTTCTGACTGCAGTGCAGTTCTGACCCTGGTGAAGGGCAGAAGGAAGGTAGGAAGGTTAGATGAAAGCCTCCTAGACTGGGGTACAGTTCTAGGAAAATTCGGCAAAGTCACCCATCAGATGAGTCTCCATCTCCCAGGAAGGGGCCTGCGGGTCCCAGTCATCAGCTGGGAGTGGTTGTTAGGAAGTATGGCCTCAGTGAGGACGCAGCGATGGATTCTAGGGTGCAGCAGCAGATGTCACTGATCAATTATGCTCCCCTATTGGGCGATCTAAAAGACTCATTCTCATGGCCAGTGCAGAGACTATTGCCAACAATCCGTATAAGGGACAGCACGGTGACTTAGGTGAAAGAGGTAGATGGATTTGGGATCTATATTGATGTGGATATTTTTGAAGATTAAGCTGACCCTGTTTGCCGATAGATTTGGTGTGGGGTGTGAAAGAGGAAAAAGGGACAAAGATGCCTCCAAGATTTTTTGTTCTGAATATCAGAAGAACTGGATTGCCATTTACTGAGTTGGGGAAGACAGTGGGAGTTTTCAAGGAGGGAAATTTGGAGTTTGTTTTGGCCGTATTTTGTCTGAGACACTGATTAGGCCTCCAAATGAAGGGATACGAAGGGAGCTGAATATACAAATCTGGGTTCAAGGGGGGAGTTCCAAGCTGGAAATAGAAATTTGAAAATCATCAACATATATATGATGGTATTTAAAGGGACGGGATTGGTTTAGCTTATCTAAGGAGTACATACAGATGGAGAGAAAAGGATTGAAGCCTGACAGGGAGAAGGAGGGATCCCCCAGAAAGACTGAAGAAAGAGCAACCAGTAGGAGGATGGGTTACAAAATGAAGTAATAGCCAAGTGAAGAAGTCTTCTGGCCAGGTGTGGTGGCACATACCTTTAATTCCAGCTACCCAGGAGCCTGATGTGAGAGATCCCAAGTTTGACACCAGCCTGAGCAATTTAGCAAGACTCTCAAAACTCTGTAAAAGAATTTTTTTTAAAGGCTGTAGATGTAACTCAGTGGTACAGGGCTACCTGTTGAGAGGATTATGTGAATTAAGGATTACATATGATCAAAAATTCATTGTGAATGATTATCAAGACACTTTCAGACAAGTGATCTGTTCCACAGATGTTATATATTATAGTGTAAGATATGCTGTAATTAAAGATAGATTTTACTATACCTTAAATTTTGTAATGGTGATAGCTAGGATATGAGGGTTTCCTGTAGATTCTCTCAAGTTTTGTTTCTCCAACCAGGATCTTGTACAGAATTTGTTTATTCCTATATTTCTCATTTTGCATTTCTTTTTTTAATATCTTACGACAAAAGTAGTGTTAAAAATCTGCATAGTTTCTTGTATTGAAGAGTTTAAACCAGCTACCAGCTGAAGCTTTTTAAAGCAAAGCATGTTTTGCCTGAGATTTATTAAATAAAAAAATAATTTCATAGAACAGTAGTTCTTACACCTTTTGGGTTCTTGAGCCCTTCAAGAATCAAATGAAAGTTCTCCCCTGAAAACCACATGCAGACATGCACACGTACACACGCAGATTTGGTCACAATTTGAGGAAGTTGCGGGTCCCTAATACCTCCCCTCAAGACAGCTGTGAGCCCAGGCCTTGAATTGGCTGCGAAGTCCATATTCTCTTAGTTTTATTTTCTTCTTGATTTAGTGAGTCCACTTACCAAGATCTTAACACATCATGAATTTTAATTCACTCACCTGCTTCTAATGTAATCGAAAAGGAGCTTCCCTTAGAGAAATTTCAATTCTAAATCAACTCAGGTAGTAGTTAAAAATATGTGTGTGTTTACAGAGAAAGTGACCTGTGCAGCCCGGGCTCAGAAGGAGTTAGTACTGTACTGTTATCATCGTGAAGTTCTTAATTTCTGAACAAGAGACTCTACATTTTCAAGTTTCATGGGAATCTCAAAAATTATGTAGCTGGAAAAACACACTCCACCAACACATACTACACACACACACACACACACACACACACACCATTTAAGTTCATTCGGGTTTTTATCTTATTAACAAATAAGAACACAAAATTGGAAATAAGCTATTTTCCAATGTGTCTTTCCAACATAATGTTTTTATACAGAATGTTTGTTCTCACTAGTTTTTCTCCTCAAGGTAATGTATTACTTATAATAATCAGTTATTAAAACATTGGAATTCCCTTAAAATCCATAGGAAGATGTGACTACATAATAAAATTGTCATAAGCAGTATCAAAAGACAGACAAATCAGTCCAGATAGGCCTCCTGAGCAAAAGGAAAATTTTGGGGGTTTTTTTTTTTTGCTTGTTTGTTTGTTTGAGACAGAATCTCTCTATGTAGTACTAGCTGGTCTTGAATGCACTATGTAGCCCATGTTGGCCTTGAACTCACAGCAATCCTCCTGCCTCAGCCTTCCAAATGCTGGGATTACAGGCATGTGCCACAGTGCTCAGAAAAATGAAGATTTTGATGTTAGTGGAAAGCTCATGCTAAGGCAGGAAGGAGCGAGGTGGCAGGAGAGAAATGAGTGGGTCTCAGGTACATGTCACAGTAAGAATTTTGATCTCTCTTGGTCTGAGGCCACAGACAGACATTGAAAGGCCTTGAACAGCAGAGTGTGAGCAACAGTACTATCTCCATTTTTAAGGCTGTAGCGTTTAGCAACTAAAACTATAGGATATAAAATTAAAAGGGAATTTCAGAGAGCAGTGAATGATTCTTTTATTTTTTAAAATTTTACATTAATTTTAATTGATAAAAACAATATTGTATACATAATTTTTAGTTCATCAAAAAGAAAGTTTTGTGCTATTATCTGTTTCTTTGTAAGAGAGAATCTTTTTTTGTCTATGTCTGCTATGAAAATGATACACAATGTATTAACAACTATTCTCTTATTTTGTTATGAGATTTTATTTTATTTTACTTTTTCATAAAAACAAAAAATATTCAATATTGGTTTTTAAAGATGAAGTCTTGTACAGGCTGGCTTCAAGTGACCCTTGGCACAAGCAATCCTCTTGCCTCAGCCTTCCGAGTAGGTGGGACCATACATGTATGCTACCATGACCAGCTTCCTAATAAGTATTCATCATTACTTTAAATTCAAATTTATGTGAGGCTTCTGTGTTTTATCTAGCAACCCTACCAATTTCTGTAATACAATGCCTGATGCAAAGGTAGTTGATAAGTGTATTTCAGGCCCACTCTTTCTTGCTACCCATAGGTGGCAGTCTGATCAAATAGTTTCATGGGCGATGCTTGGTAAATTCAAGTTTAATATTGTCCTGTACAAGTTTAATACTGTTAATTCCATCTACAAGACTATTTTAAATATATATGTTATGAAACTTTCACAAAAGAAAGATAAATTTTAAAGGTGTTCCAAACTAAGTATAATTCAGTCCTCGTTTTTCATATAGCCCATCATGAAACAAATTAAAATCTACGCATGGTTGGATTCTAGAGCACTACAGTGCCTTTTATACTTCTAAGGATATTTTGAGGTATGTTTGTAGGTTTTCATGATATTGTAAGTGGTATCTTCTTTCCTTATGTTTTCTAACAAACCACTTCTGCTATGGAAGATAGCTATTGATTTTTATATGCTTATCTTCATTGTAGACTACACTGTATTGATTCAAGTAGTATTACTGTAGAAAATCTCAGATTTCCTAATAGACAAATTAGCTGCAAATAATATTTTATAGCTTTTTGCAAATAACAATACATTTCTTTTTTTCTACTTTATATATAGAGTAATACTATTAATATTGGTAGTAAAAAGAAAACATATTGATCATCTTAAAAAATACATCAATTAGTATGAGATTTTGTGTTCATTGAAACTATTATTATAAATAATTTAATGCTATCTATAACCTTATAACTGTATTCTATAATCTTATAACTTATATCTATAACCTTATAACTTATAGAAATGCATCTATAACCTTATAACTGTATTTACACGTGAATAAGATGGAATTTAAAAATAAGACCTTTATTATCTATTGCATCTACACATCTTCCTGCCTCCCCATTATACTAAGAAATTTAGTCTCATCACAGAGCTGTTTTCATACAAAGCTAAAGGCAAAAATATCCCCCAATATGTCCAATCTCTAAGTAACATTCACTACTGTATACTGTATTCTAGAGGGGAATAGTTATAATTCTTTTTTACATTTCAATGAAAGAGCCTTCAATTTTTCATAGAAAATTTAAATTACTTTCTGATTCCTACCACTATTCATTATCTTTTGAGGTGTGACAGTGTGCTTAACACTATGCCAAGCACAGGACACAGTCTCTGCCCATATCTGATGTTGTGAAACCACCTAAGAATTAGAATCTATGAACTTAAATTATGAAGGTAGCACCTTTAGGTATTTTAGTTCACAGATATTTTAATGTGTGCTGATTTATAAGCTGTAAAATGGAATAAAAGTTTAAATATTTAGCTGAGGTGTAAATTTTACGCTAGGTGGCGCTGTTTAGTAATAGGCTATTTCTGTCAACCTCGACTAGATAATGATTTCTTACTATTTTGTTGTATTCCGGTATTTACTCTGCAAATATATAAAAATGTATTCAGTATTTTTATTATTATAAAAGTAATTTAGCGCACTAGTGGAAAATTGGAAAATACTGAAAAATATAAAAAATGTCATCTGTAATTCTATGTTTAGGTAGCTTACAAAACCTTTTCTGTATGGTCCAGGAAGCTTTTAAAAAGGCACAGACTTCTGACTCAATCAAACCTGGGTTCAAATCCTACTCCTTCTACTTATTTGATGCACATTTGGGAAAAACTCTCCATGTCATTGAGCTTATTATTTTTAAAAATTTCATTCTTCTCCTTCCGGCTACCATCTTTTTATTTCTTTAGGAAAGCTGTGCTTTGGCTTTCGTTTTTATCCTCATTACTGTTCTCTACTCACTACCATGTGGCTTCTACCTCACAGTACAGAAATGACTTTTATTAAGTCACTAGTGACATGCACATTACCCAATTCAATCCACATTTCCCTGTTTTCCATCTCGTGCTCCTTTTCAGCAGCAGTGCTAGCCTGAACCCCACAGAAATGGTACTCGACACCTAATTGTGTTTCCTTCTTTCCAACGCCAGGTTCAGTGGAGGCATGGTAGCTTGGAATTAGCCAGAGCGAGGGCATCTACACCACAGAAATCAGTAGATGCTGTAAATCCAGGCAACTCCCCCCTGATAGCCACTTGTTAAACACTTATTACACACCTAGGTATAGAGATAACCAGTTTTCCCCTCAGAGAACACAAGGTTTTGTTTGCCTACTTGATACACCCCCATTTCAGCTCCTCTACCTTCTTTGCTGACTCTTCCTCAATCCCACAGCTACATGCTAGTGCTCTTCAGGACACAGTCCTTAGCCCTCTGATCTTCCTTTCAAACACTGGCTTCAAAAATAATTTTACAAATTCCTTTGTATTTGAATATCACCATCCCACGGACCAATTTCAGATTTGTATCTGCAGTGCAGGTCTCTCCTCTAAGATGCAGCCACTCACTTGAACGTGTACTGAAAGTCTCAGATACCTCACACCCGTGACCGAAACAGTTCGAGGTTTAATTCCACAGACCTTTCCCTTGCTTGTCCTCTTCATCCCGGCACACTCCATTTCAGGAAACGGAATGCCACGTCCTTGATTACTGAAGCCAGAAACCTGAGCAACACCTGTCTTTCTTCCGTCTGTCGCACCCAGGTGAGACCTGTCAGCAAATCTGGTCAACTCTACCTCCAAAATGACATTTGTCTCTATTTCTAGTCTCCATTTTTCTTCCCATCACACTTCAGGCTGCCATCATCTCTCAACTCAATTACTATAACGGCCTCCAAACTGATTTCTGAACTTTAATTCTTCCTCCTCTCCAGTTTATTCTCTGCCTACCAGCAGAAGTGATCATAAAGTGTCGAGGAGATCACACCACTTCTCTGCTTAATGGCCTTGAATAGCTTCATTATGTTTACTTTAAGAACCACCTTTTAGAGTTTTGTTCTAGTCTCTGCTCCTCTCTTCAATAGTTCTTTAATTATCAAATCGATTTTTTTTAATTTCATTTTTTGAGATAGGGTCTCGCTACATAGTTTGGGCAGGGCTTGAACTCGCTATGTAGCCCAGGCTGTATTCAACTCACAGCAATCCTGCTGCTTCAGCCTCCCAAATGCTAGGATTATAGGCGTGCACCACCATGCCCAGATTTCGGATCAATCTAAATGTACCATTCCCATTGTTCTTTGTTTCAGCCCCTTATGTATATCTTGGTGGAATGAGTAAAGTGATTGAAGATTTACCTCATAAGAATAAATAATGGAAACGTGATAAAAAGTTCTTACCACGAGGCCTCATGCAAAAATATGTTAAATCAATAGCACTCATATTTTTTGCTACTATTTTCAATTTAATTTTTTAACATTCGGGAGTTTTTTTAAAATTTTATTTTACTGGTACATTTTAGATACACCTAGTGATAACATTCATCATGGGGATTTGTACCTGTACATAATATATCTTGCTGCTTCATTTTTTCCATTTCCCTCTCCTCCCTTCACCCCTCTTCCCTTCTTATTTACAGAACCTTTGTTTCCATTTTTCCTTCTATTCCTTATTTCTCTTGTCCTTCTATCCTTTCCCTCTCCCTCTATCTTGTTCCCCCACCATTTAAACAGTTTCTTCCTTTTCCTAATAGATTCACCAAGAGAGAAATTAGAGAAACAACACCTTTCACAATAGCATCCACAAAAATGAAGTACCTAGTAATCAATCTAATGAAGAAAGTAAAATATCTACACATCAAAAACTACAGTATTCTGAAAAAGGAGATTGGACCAGATATCAGAAAATGGAAAGACATCCCTTGTTCTTGGGTAGGAAGAACCAATATCATGAAAATAGCCATACTTCCAAAATTGTTATACAGATTTAATGCAATTCCAATTAAAATACTAATAGCATACCTCACAGAATTAGAGAAAACAATCCTAAAATTCATTTGGAGCCAAAAGAAACCTAGAATAATAGTAAAAGCAATTCTAGGCAACAAAAGCAAAGCAGGGGCCATCACAATTCCTGACCTGAAATTATATTACAAAGCTATTGTAATAAAAACAGCATGGTACTGGCGAAAAAATGGACCTGAGGAACAATGGAACAGATTAGAAGATGAAGAAACCTGTCCAAACACTCTCGGGTCATCTTATTTTTGACAAAGGGGTCAAACACCCTCATTGGAAGAAAGACAGCCTCTTTAACAAATGGTGCTGGAAAAACTGGCTCTCCACATGCCAGAGGTTAAAACTAGACCCGTATCTTTCCCCATGCACTAAGCTAAAATCAAAGTGGATCAGAGATCTAAATATCAAAACAGAAACAGTGACTCTGTTGGATGATAGAATAAGTAGAACTCTTGAAGACATGGGTGTAGGCAAGGACTTTATGAACAAATCCCCAATTGCCCAGGAAATATCACAAAGAATCAACAACTGGGATCTGATCTTATTGAAAAGCTTTTGCACAGCAAAAGAAACTACCAACAGAGCGAAGAGACATTCCACAGAGTGGGAAAAAAAAGTTTGCCAGCAATTACACTGACAAAGGACTAACATCTCAGATATATAAAGAACTCAAAAACATCAGACCCCCCACATTTAAAGACCCAATCCAAAAGTAGGCAACTGAAATGAATAAACACTTCTCAGATGAAGAAGTAGAAACAGCAAATAAGACATATGAAAAAATGTTCACTATCACTGGTCATTGGAGAGATGCAAATTAAAACAACCCTGAGTTTCCATCTCACTCCAGAAAGAATGGCTATTATCAACAGATCAGCCAATAACAAATGCTGGAGGGGCTGTGGAGAAAAAGGAACCCTTCTCCACTGTTGGTGGGAATGTAGACTGGTGCAGCCGCTACAGAAATCAGTGTGGAGATTCCTCAAGGAACTAGGACTAGAGATTCCATTTGACCCAGCTATTCCCCTTCTTGGTATCTTCCCAAAGGAATTAAAAACATCATACCACAGAGATATATGCACATTCTTGTTAATAGCGGCACAGTTTGTAATAGTTAAATCTTGGAAACAGCCCAAATGCCCATCAACTAATGCATGGAGAAAGAAAATGTGTTTTTTTTTTATACAATGGAGTACTACTCTGCCGTAACGAATGATAAGCTTGAGATATTTCTAGGTAAATGGATGCATCTTGAGACCATACTCTTAAGTGAAATAAATCGGACATACATGTTTAAATACCCCATTGTTTCTCTGGTGTGAGAAAGTGAAGTTGTAAATAAAGTTTAAAATGTATTATATTGGGAAAGGGAAGAAAATGTCCGAATGGGAAAGGGAACAAGGGAGGGGGAGGGAGAAAGGAAAGGAGGGAGAAGAGAAATAAGAAATGGGAGGAAAAAATGGAAACAAAGCTTTTGTACATAAGGAGGGAGGAGGGGGGTGAAGGGAAGGGAGGGGAATGGGAAAAAAGAAGCAACAAGATATATCACATACAGGTACAAATCCCTTATGATGAATGTTATCACTATGTACATCTAAAATGTGCCATTAAAATAAAATAAATTAAAAACAAGTTTATATGTACATATCTCTGGAGTATGGTGACTTAAGCTCTTTGGGGAAGATATCTAGAAGGGGGAATCACTGGATCATATGGAATTTCTAATTTCAGTTCTTTGAGAAATCTCCATACAGATTTCCAGAATGGTTGTGCTAGTTTGCATTCCCACCAACAATGCAGGAGGGTTCTTTTTCAACACAGCTATGCCAGAATTTTTATTGTTTGATTTTTAAATTATTGCCATTCTTTCCAGATTAAGGAAGAATCTTAGCATTGTGTATTAGTTGGTTTCTAGAATAAATGGTTTGTAAGAGAGCAGATTTAATATGGGACAAGTCCAAGTTACAACATTCACACACACAAGCAAAATGCAGAAAGAGTGCAGAACATCTACCTGTACACTGGTGACCCAAAAGGACCAATCAAGGGCTCGGAGCCCATGGCAATGTCTCATGTACATCCAGTGTACACCTGTGTCTGCACTAAAAGGCTGAAGAAATCTATACTGGAACCAGAATATGATGCTCACAGTGGAGATGAAGACCAGAGTTCCCCTAAAGTGAGCAGCAGCCATCCTTGATGACAGTAAGACCCACCCTGAGCTCCTTCTGTGACAAGAACAGCCGAGTTCCCATCTGAAGAACCAGCCACACCAGAGCTGGTGCCAGTTCATGGGGTTAAAGGACATCTGGCTCACATCCA
The DNA here is from genome assembly GCA_004026905.1 of Hystrix cristata. Taxonomy (NCBI): domain Eukaryota; kingdom Metazoa; phylum Chordata; class Mammalia; order Rodentia; family Hystricidae; genus Hystrix; species Hystrix cristata. The sequence continues at coordinate 63 of PVJO010002410.1, read as the reverse complement.
CACCAGGCTGGGATTGCCTACACAAGATGACTGTCAGCTGCAAGAGCCTGCAGGGCAAGTTTT